>SCLH01001073.1:189591-208291 GCA_004367855.1 Oikopleura vanhoeffeni | reverse complement strand
ACGCTTGATTTTCACTTGTAAAAAAATTAGCGCTCTAGCTCTCCATACGGGTCGCTTAGAACTCTTTCTTGCACCCCTTGTAAATCTTCAAAATATGACCTTAAAATCAAATTTTTTTTGAAACCATTTCATAAATGAAAGAGCCCAATTATCGTGCCCCACATCCTTAAGCCCAAGGAGCTTCAACAAATTGTTACACATTATGTTTAGTTAATACTTCTCACGAGCTTGACTTGAGCTTGCATTAACGCTGATTGACCTTATTAAAAACACGATGCACGACCAAGATGTTTCAAAAATGCTCTACTCTTGAACTTGGCTCAAAAAACTGACGGATTATGACTATTTAAAAATTACAAACAACGCGGGGTACTTGCAGCCAATCAAAAACTAGAATTTAAAAATTAGTCAATGAAATCGGCTGAAATTTGAGCGGCAAATAATCACGATCTGTCAGCAGAGGGCCCTGAATCCATATTTTTTTCCAACGTAAGTGGATCTTGAAAATGAGGGTTATCTCCATAGCGCTTGTTCGAATCCCACTTATATTGTCTGAGTGATTGTCTTAGTGATTACGCATCAATCAACTTTGGCGCTTCGAATAGCAAGCACCCTTGCCTTATATCATACCAAAGACAGTCAAACATTATTTGGATTCGAACACGAGCTATAGAGAAAGCTCTCATTTTCAAGATCCACTTAGGTTGGAAAAATGATATAATAAGTGAAACGAAGGTGTTTGAAGGGGGGATCGCTAATCAAAACCGAAACAAAAAATGATTTTCACGCTGGATCTTGAAGGATAAAATTGATTGCAAAAATAAAAATATGATAATGTTCAAATTTTTAGTAGCATTTATTTTAATTTTTTAGTTTAGAAAAGTACAGGTTTTGAATCTTCGCACAATTTTCCGTATTGATTTGAAACCATGAAAGCAATTGGGAAATTGTAGTCAAGAAGAATAGTTTCAGAAAGAAGCCGGTTCAAGAATACTGGTGGCTTGTAGTCTCCATTGCTATTGAGAAGATTTTTTTCAGTGTTTTGCCATTTTTCCATAGGAAGTCTATAAATCATGATTTTACTGAGATCGTTTTTTAAAGGTTACTAATTACTCCAATGAGGTAACCCCATGCAATTTTTAAACTCATTGACCAAATTTTTTTGATTTTCACCGAATGAATTTTTTTGTAATTTGACACTTTTCAAGGAGTCAAATAATTTTTTTTTACATTTTTGAGTCAGCGGACTTGTAGACTGAAATATACCAGGGAAGTTTTTCAGAAGGAAATTATTCCCAATAGAAATTTTCTGATACACCTGTAAATGGATAAAGGTATGACACCTGTAGAGGAGTCAAATAACAGTTTTTCTATTCTTTTCAAGACATTTTTATGGATGTCAAATTACAGAAAAAATGACGTAGAAATTTCTCGGGAAAAGTTGTACTTTCTGAACTCACCCAGCTTTCATCTGATTATATCCTCCAATATGAAGAACAGTTCGTTGATCAGTCCAAATAGAAGTATGAGCGGCTCGAGCTACTTGGAGATTCGGCTCCTTGGTCCATGATGCTGTAGTTTCATAATATCGATGGACTTCTAAGGTAGCGAATTTTTCTAGCTGTCCAGCTTCACTCGAGTAAAATCCACCAAAAACGTAAATCCATCGATTATAGGCAACAGCAGAATGTAACTAAAATATTTTTTGGTCGTAAAGGTTAGTTAACTGATCAACCCTGTACTAACATGTGTGTCAATCAGCACATACTTATTTCGAGAACAATTATTTTGTGTGAATTTGAAATCGGCGAGGATTAGTATGGGGTGGGCAAAATCTCGCACACTATTCTGACATTTCAGTTTTGGACCTCATTTTTTGGAAACCTTATTTAAGAGAGTGGTCGTCGCGAAAAACTGAAAATTGAGATTTTCAATGGCCAATTGTCGTTGAGTACAAATTAAACACATAAATTTATTCGAATAGTTTCGCTAGGTGAACATCTTCTCTTTCTTATGTACAGTGGGTGAAACCAATGAGCAACACACGAGCTTTTCGAAAAAGTGTTGCTCATTGGTCTCACTAGCCCGATTCCTTTAATTTGATACATGTATTTTCTGAAAAGTTAAACACAGTTTTTCGATAGTTTGTTCTAGACGATGAAATTTAACAATTATATTGTAAAATTTCACAAATATTAATTTATTAATGAATTTATTATGAATTAATCAAAATTATGAGTAAATCGAAAAAAATTATGGGTAAACCGAAAAAAATTGCCATAGAAAATTACCAAAAATTGCAGAGTGTTGCCCATTGGCCTCACTGTTGCCCATTGGTCACTGTTGCCGATTGGTCTCAACCACTGAACAAAAATCTTGCAACTTATAAAACAACCGAAAGTGACGGATTGCTCGTCCGATCAGAAACGTGTTTACAAAACGGACGGAATTTAGTTTTCAGAATGTATCTCCTCCCCGAGTTTTAAAGGTACAGCAATAATTCATGACTTAAATAAACTGGACAGAACGTTAGCAGGTCATATCAGAGCGTTTTTAGAAAAATTCTTGGATTTAAAAATGTATCTCCTCCATGAATTGAAAAGTTACACATTCAAAACCTACGTGAATCTGCAGCTGAAGAGTCCGTGCACATCAGAACAGAGACTTTTTTCTCAGTTTTCTATAAATTGTGTTTTGATTTCCCAAAAATGAAGAAATTTCAACTTTTTTCATACGAAATATTTTTGAAACCATCAAAAAGTGCTCTCGTGACTGTTTATCAGAATAAAACGATAACCCAAATTCTTGTTATTATCCATATTATCATAAACAAGGCATTAAAATAAAATTGGGGAATTTTTTTCTTGGGCCTCATTTTGCGACGACCAACTCCTTAAGGAAAAGTTTCATTAGACAATCAAATATTCAAGTCGCTTTTTAAAAACCACTCTTTTTTCACTTTTAAGATTTCGAGTCAATCAAATGACTCTAATTTACGAACCAGAGATGGCATACAAAATTCTAAAACGAAAAAATAGATAATTGTAAAAAACCTAAACAGAAAAAACGGGTACGCTGAATGACCACTCTGTGCAAATCGGCACAGTCTGAGTACAAGAATTGAGTGGAGTTAGGATGTGATTCTTAAATATTAAGAAATTTCATTAAAACCTTGATTCTCATTGGATAGTCGGCCATTTTTGTCCAGTCTTTATCGCTATTAAATGAAGGAGTTAAATATTCGACGGTATTGGTGGGTATGTCCAACATATCGTCATGAATTCCATCAGGGTGTTCCTCATTGATACCTGAAATATGCGTTCGCTTAAGAATTTTTTCTCACATTTTTACATCGAATTTTCAAGTTTATAGCCACTTAGTTTTTTGAAATACTTATAAATGACTGTACCTCCAATGATAACAGCTCGATTTCTCCAGTTGACCATAGCTCCGTCAGCATGTCCATCTTTCATAGTACTGGCGGAATTTTGATGAAATTCGAATTTTCCAGTTGCTGGATTAACATGTGCACTTGAATATATGTTAAAAAGGTGTGATTTTTGACAGAAATGGGCCATCAAAGTCAATTACTTTTAAATTTGGGCGTGAAACTAGCCAAAATTTTGTATATCTGAAAATTACAGTCTAGTTGTTAAAACTTGAAGAAAATATTAATTTATAAACTTCATATTGTTTTTATCAACGCGTTGCAACGTTTCCATTTCAATTTTTTGATAATTCACGAAATAATTATGTTCTAAATACAAATTTAACAAGCTAACGAAGAAATTAATGTACATTCGGGAAAATTTTGAACCCAAAGTAGCATTTTTTATATCAAAATACATTACAAAAACTGTTTTTATCAAAACCGAATTAAATAAGTGAAATGTTAATTTTGCTCTCTTACACCCCGCGTGTTAACAAATGCGCTTTGATTGCGGGATATCGTGATGTTTTCGATTCGTCATGGAATTTAAATGACGGTATATCGAAGTTAGGCTGTTAGATTCCACGGTTTTAAGTTTTTGAACGCTTTCCTGGTGAAATTAAAAAAAAAATTTGCATACATGTAGATTATTTTTATTCATGATTTTCTAAAAAATATTAAAAAACTTACGGTAAGTGATTTTTTTAATATTTTTTAGAAAATCATGAATAAAAATAATCTACATGTATGCAAATACTACCTTAAACTAACCCTATTTACTTACAAATAACATTGATTTCTAGATGTTACTGGTCTGACTGGTGAGCACATAATAATGTAATCATCGACTGTATCATAATTGATGGTAGCGCAGGAATGACCAGTCCAGCCAATATCACCTCCCTCGGTACTTTCTAAACCTGGTAAATAGAGCCCAGTTTTTTCCAAGCCACAAGCTCCAACTTTTGAAATTTGATTTTCTGTGGCTAATAAATTTTGAGAATCAGCGCCGCCGATTACCAACATTTCACCTTGATATGTTACGTAACAAGCACCTCTTGTATGGTGGTGAATTCCGTCGTCATAAACAATAGTTTCGTCATGTTCCTCGACTGAATTTAGTTTGAAGATTTTGATAATAATTCAAATTTTTGTCGTTTCACTAAAATATCGATGAATAATGAACCAACCAGCTTACTATTGAATCTAAACCGTTCCAACGATACTCATATCCCCCTTCCACACTATTCGGAATATCCCGGCCCTGTAAAGTAAACGTAGTGTGTTTTTAGAGCCGGGATGTTTCGGACAGTGTGAAAGGGGGATATATTATTGATTTTATTTTATGAAACCTAATGTGGGTGCCTCAATTTCCGTGAATATTATTTTTGGTTACAGTTATTTAATTTCCCAAGTTGCCCGGTTTTTGAGCTACAAAAGGTGTTTAAATAAAATCTTAAGGATTTGCGATTTGTTTTTTAATTACCGAAATTCACCGTTGCACTATAAATAATTAATAATGAAATTTGTTTTTGTTTTCGAATTTTAATCTCAATAATGGCCAAATTACAGAAATTTTATGTACTGTTCTTGGATACGTGCGAGTTTAATGGCGATTTTGAGGTTTGACGACCAACATTTAACAAAAATGTAAATGTTTGTTGTCAGCTCATATATAAATAATTAGTTACTTCAAATTAACCTTTTTATCAACTTACGAAGAAAAAACAGCTTTATTTTATCGAAAAAGAAGGAAAAAAATTCTCAAATTCTTAGGGAAATTTGATTTTTTATAAGAATTAATTATCAAATGTCTAAAATAGTGACGAACAAAATCTTACAAAAGGTTTGCGAGATGGTTAAACGTAAAGTCAAATTGCAAGCTGGTGAACATTTTGATTTTGCAACTTCATAATGTTTAACCTGTACGCACTCATCGTACACTATTGTACGATGTTTAACCCTATAACTTATTTTTGACAAAAGTGTCAAAAAAATCTGTCAAGCAGAACGGGTGAATTCTGGCATAGTAGAAAATGCTTCATTTAATTCTGTCTAGAGTTCAATTAAATTAAAAAAAACAATTTAAAAAATTTCTAATTCATTTTGAGAAGAAAAAGTTGAAATTGTTTCGAACTTACCAACCCATTTGAAGAGGTGGGGTTTGTTTTGTGGTTCATAACGAGAGATAATAAGAGCGGTTTGGTTCGCATTGGCGTTACAGTAGTTATCACAAGGACATCCATCTAGACAATCTGGGCCACATGGACACTTTTTATGACATTTGTACGCACTTTCTGTACAATCTTTCAAAGGTTAGAAAGAATTTTGCAAGATGAAAAATTTTTTTTTTAAATTGGAAAAGTAATTAAACCGTTTTCAGAAAAAGCTTCAAATTTTAACTTAAATCGCTAATGAATTAATTAACATGTTCAAAATTTAAAAATAAACCATATCTAAAATTGGTATCTTTAGGCATTTACGTTTGCGTTTGCGTTTGATCTTATTTGCAAAACTCTTATCGGTCAGTGTCGTGATACCCGGTGCGCTCATTGGTCAAACGAGGGTCAAGCACAAACTCAAAACTAGAAGATATTAAGCGTCCATATTATACGTTCTGGGACAAATAAATGTCACGTTATTCTTTCCACTTCACTGTAATCGTGAAAAATCTTATTTTTGTCTGTAGATCAGACTACCATGACAATTTTAAATAAGGAATTTCAAAACTCAAAAATTGGTATCTATGTTTTTAATCAATGTTGTAGAGAATTTTTTTCTGGTCATTTTAAGACGTAGGATTTTTTTTATGAAATTTTTACAAATAAAAAATTGATTTTGACGGCAAATTTTTGAGATTTTACAAGGGGTGCAAAATTCAGTTCTAGCGACCCCGCATGGTCAGCTAGAGCGCTATTTTTTTTGACAAGTGAAAAGTAAGCGTTTTTTAGGATACCATTTTTTAGGATTAGGGTCGGTCGACCTTAAATAAGCGGTCAAAGTTCAAGGTCAATTTCAGTTTATCATAGAAACTTAAAATTACCCTAAAAAGAACCTGAAGGGTCGACTTTCTCATGAACGTATTAGCAACTATGGGTCAATTACATACTGAAAGGTTGCTAAAGCGCAAAAACTGGTTCAATTTTTGAGATTTCAAAGGCGGTGCTGAAGCCAGTTATTGCGCTCTAGCGACCTGTCAGTACGTAATTGACCAATAGTTGCTAATACGTTCATAAAAAAGGCGACCCTTCCGGTTCTTTTGGGAGTACTTTCAAGTCTCTATAATTAACTTGAAATTGACCTTGAACTTTGACCGCTTATTTAAGGTCTACCACATGGTCGCCGACCCTAATCCTTAAAAATTATTTCTTAAAAACGCT
Source organism: Oikopleura vanhoeffeni (assembly GCA_004367855.1). NCBI lineage: Eukaryota > Metazoa > Chordata > Appendicularia > Copelata > Oikopleuridae > Oikopleura > Oikopleura vanhoeffeni. The sequence continues at coordinate 201,481 of SCLH01001073.1, read as the reverse complement.
TACTTTTCACTTGCTATAAAAATTAGCGCTCTAGCTCTCCATGCGGAGTCGCTAGAACTGGGTTTTGCGCCCTTTGTAAAATCTCAAAAATTTTACCTTCAAATCAATTTTTTTTTAATTTTATAAACAAAAAAATCCTACGTCTTAAAATGACCAGAAAAAAATTCTCTACAACATAGCTTTAAAACATAGATACCAATTTTTGAGTTCTGGAATTCTTTATTTCAAATCGTCCATATGTTTTAAAGGAATTTTTTGTAAAAATTGTTACTGTAATTTGCAAAAAACGCACAGTCACATATTATGGGCAGTATGGTTAACGATGATCCATTTATGTAAAAAGTCAAAGCCATGTTCAAAATCAATTCGGTCCCACAAAACCGTACGGGCGACTGAGAGTTGATGCATAAATTTTTATTTCGTAACCGTAGCCTAAAGTACATTCGCTGTCAAAAGCATCACAGCGATCAAGACAGATGCAAGCTTCCGCAGCACATATATCTTTGCACTAAAATAGTTGTTTTAGAAACTCATGTTATAAACGTTTTACATGAAAGTTGATATCTTTATTGAGGTTTGAAAATTACGTCGACGATAACATTATATTGAAGTCAAAATTATTCCGTTCTGTATGAGATAAAACATATCTATTAGGGCGTTGGGTTGATGAAAAAACTTCACGAAAAACTTCCGCCTATCACAAATAGGCCCGTTTCTCAATGAAATAAAATAATATGCTGGTAGAGTCATCTGTTATGTATGGTTTTAAGCGGATCAAAGAAAGATAAGGCAATTCTCCCTCCCTCTATCTTTTTTATTAAACCAGAGAGCTAGTTCAGCTAAAACCATACAAAACAGATGACGCAACCAGTTCTACATGCCATTTTTTTGCTCCCGATCATAGATTTTGCTGAAACTAACCTGCGCCAATCAAAACGTTCGAATGCAAAAAATGTAAGTTTATCAAAATTTAATTCTCATGAACCAATAATCGGTGTCAATCAGTTTTTAGCAAGAAACTACGATCGGGACCAAAAAAGTGACATTCTTTGTTGAATGAACAATATTCACGATCAAGATTAAGAATACATTGAAAACCTGTTCCGAAATAAACAATTTTGATTGGTTAAAATCGAAACTTACCAAATCGTATAAGGACGTCAAAATTTTAAAAACTTGATGAAAAATCGAAATTTTTGGTTAATTTTACGCATTTAATTTTTGACCACTATCACTTAAGTTTCAACTGATGTCGAGGCCAGAAGTGATTCGTTTTAGTGAATACTATTTTGAAAATTATCCTTTGAAATGCTCTCTTACTCCGTGATTACTGTGATGTCAGAAAAGATGGTGACCAATAAAATCACATGATTGTGAACTTATTTTAAGAATCGTGTGATTTGATTGTTAAATATCTTGTCTGACATCACAGTTATGACGCTGAGTGAGAAATAATTCCATATAATTATCATCGATATAGGCGTTTTCAGTGCTCTACTAGCTTAATCTTGAAAATTGAAAAAAATGGTGAATTTCGAACAGGATTCAATGATTTTTAAAAAGCTGACAAATAGTTATATTCTAGCCTAGTTTCATTCCGAACAAATTACTTTTGATATCGACACCACTTCTTTCTGAAAAATTATCTGAAAACAAGTGCCGGAACGAGACCAAGAGTTGATGATCAAAAATTTGATTTTGACGATAAAAATAGTTTTGATATAATTATGGAAATTTCTGTAAATATGACTGACCTCTTTAGCTGCTTGTTCGTGACTATCTCTACAGTTAAAAATACATTCCCAAACAAATCCATCTGATCCGTCATCATTAACTTTTGGCTCGCAAGGACATCCCCAAGGACACATAATGTGACAAGGACAATTTTCAAAGCAGGTTTCAGAACTCTCAGGCACGCATGCAAATTGTCATAATCACCTCCAGCACTAGCCATACAAAAATTTAAATCTGTAAAAGGGAGATTCAAAACAACACGATTCGTGTTACACGAACACACACAAAAAAACATGTGGTCTGACGCCTCAAAATGGCCCGATAGATAGTTTGGAACTGGTTCAGACGATGTTTTTAAAGTTTTGTGTTTTTGGTTCAAGTTATTCACCGGAAAATATTCATATTTTAAAGAAACCATCAAAAATTACAGGAAAATCGAAAAAACTGGCTCTTGAAAAGTTAAAATATGGATATCTGGAGGAAAAATCCGCTACCCGATAACAAAGGTTTTATAATTATGAAAAAATAGGAAATTGGATAGTTTTTGGCGCTGAAAATTTTTGCCAAAATTTTCCATGGTGCACCCACTTGATGGCGCTGTTTCGGGCTGTAAAAGTTTATTGAAAAAAAGGTTAATATGTTTATTTTTCCATCGTTAGTATTTTGTCGAATCTAGCGTGCAATTTTAGTTTGAAATAAAAAAATCATATTTACTAGTTCTGATCTCACTGACCATTCAAAGGTTTTGAAAAACAACTTTGCATATCGAAGATTATACCTACGTGTCCTGTCGAACTTTGACGTCAGAGACCTAAAGATCGTGTGATGTGATTGGTCAATACGCATTGACTCTTGCATACAAGTTAAATTGAAAACACAAGTTTAAAACAAAAGTTTAATTAAAGACACAGACAGTTGAAAATTTAGATACCGCCAAGTGCATGCAAATTAAAAAAATCTTGAAATATTTTTAAAACTATCACTTAAAATTAAGGTCAGATACTGGTTCAAAAAAGCTTACTGCCATATTTTCTCATTTGCAAATAAACAGTTTGTTTGTGAATCAGCCTATTAGTTCTCAAAAATTAATTGAAAATTATTTTATCAAAAAACTGTCGAACAATTTCGGACACCCTTTCCTGTATTACATCCATCTTCACATTGTTGAGACAAGTCAAGGGCATTGCAGGTTGTATTGAAATATGCAGAAACATTCGAGGCCAGGCCTAGAGCTATCAAAAGTGAAATCATTTTTTGATCTATAGTTTTTTAAACGAATACAACTTAGTGGTTTTATAGACCCAGTTGTCCATTTCCCATAGATTTAGTCAATTTGGAAGTTTTTTGGCTATCCTGGTCGTATTTTCGAGACGTAGAACAAACAGTTTTTGCAAACGCTGACCTAGCATAACTAAACAACTAGGCGCCATTCCAATTCTCATTGAACTATAAATATTTATTTTATGAATTTTTTTTTACTGTTCATGATACCGTATGTTTCAGTTTTGAACGTTCATACAGTTGAAAATAAGGGAACCGGCGAGTGAACGATATATACGCAAAACGTTTAAACCATGAGAAAAAATTCCGAAAACTCAAATGTTAACATTGTAGTAGATTAAAATTATATACGATCCCGTGACACAAAAAGTAAGGTCCCAGTCGAAAAACACTAATCCCCTTTAATCCCTGCCCACAAAAACTCCATTCTGATCACGCGACACAAAAAGTAAAGACCCAAGCAAAAAACACTAACCCCTCTTAATCCCTTGCCGCACTTTGGAACTATTATCCGCCAGTCATCCGTCATATAAGATATGTGAAACTACAATGTTGGATTTGAAATTCGAAAAACATTTTTTTAAGGGGGTTGACGACTCTGATTGAATAAAAGCCTTAAAGGCATTAAAAATAAATCAAATTAATACGGGGTGATCATAAAGTGTACTAAGAACCCAATCATCAAAAAAAAATTTCGAAATTTTCGATTTTTTCTAAGTATTTTTTGAAAGATGAAGTTAAAAAATAACGTTTGCTCGAATTTCACCACTAAAACTTTAATATAAACTTGACGTAAGCCCAACTTTCTCATCAGTGTTTTACTGACTTTTTGTGAGCCTACTTTGAAAAAATCGAAGCATTTCTTTTTTTTCGGAATTTGTCTGGAAATGACGCAAAAAAAATGCGTAAAAAAGAGCCCAATTATCGTGCCCCACATCCTTAAATCTTAAAAATGTTATGAGGATAACCTAGTAAACATTTGAGCTATTTTAAGATATTATCCGCGGAGGAGATAGGTTTTAAAGCCTGAAATTTAAAAAAACGTCGGTTATTTGGCGTTCTAGAATTGGTTAGTCATCCGATCAAAAAAAGCTTGTGCTAAAAGTTTCGCCTGCCATCGTTACGACTTTTGTTAAAATTTGAGCTGATTTCGATATAGCGCCTGGGAGGAGATAGATTTACGAATTAGGGAAATTTCCCCTTGTAAAGATACTGTAACAAGAAGTGACGAGGTCAAAAATATTTTTTGGTGCACTGCAGTGCATTGTGTCACAAGGATAAATCTACAAAATAGCAATTTCCTTTTTTTCATACGGTCTTAGGTTTCAGTTATAGCACCGTGAAAATGTCAAATCAGATTCGACAACCCCCTTAAATCGATGATCTCATTTTATTTTTTTTTTCTTTCCAACAATTTTCAATTAAATAATAATGATCGGTATGGCGTCCTGTACATGCAATATTATTATTTAATTTTTTCTTCATTTAGTTGTTATAATATTTTTTACCTATTTAATATTAAATTTGTGAGGCAAAAAAGCCTAAACTTACCGTATTTCCTATAGTAAGACTGTATTATAGAACTTTACCCTTTTTTCGGTTTGGGTAACATCTATTGATTTGTAGTAGTTTGACCGTATTGTCATTTGAAGTACTGGGAATACTCAATCTGGTAAATGATTATAAATGTAAAAATTCAATAAAATGAGAAAATTAGATAAATCATTTTTCAGCTATTTGCTAGCTCTAGGATAAATTCTTGGTGTTTAATTATTGAAAACACACATATTTTATTGTACAAAAGTCTTATTGAAAATAAAGCAACATAAATATCGGAAAAAATGTTAATGAAAAACCCCAAATTTGAAGAAAATAGTTCTTGAAAAGTTCAAGTTCAGGGTCAACTTTCACTTTAAACAATAAAATCTTACCGAGAGAATTTTACGGAGATCAAATTGAGCAAAAATTCTACCAGCTGACATGACGCGTCATGACGTCAGACAGCATGCAGATAATTTCGACATGTTATTGATTTGCAATAAAATTTGACTCTGACCTTGAACTTTTCGAAATAAAAAAAACGTCGAATTTTAGGTTTAGAATGAATCGACCAAATTTAAAAAAAAAAAAAAATTTGAGATACATAAAATTCAAAAAGGAACTCAAATTTTTTGTCAATTTTGTCATTAAAATCCTTTAGCTCAATTTTCTGGAATTTCCCCCCTTTTTATTCGACCATTTTTCTTCAAAATATAAATACTTAATAATTTTTGATTTGAACGAATAAAAACTTGAAAGCAGTAAACTTTGGCACTGATGAGCCAAAGCTGCGTAAATTAGATTTATGGCTACCTTGTGATCAAAATGTAGAAAACCTTTAATCTGTGTAAATGGTGTCCAGGAAATTTTTGAACTTTTAAGGGTAATTTCGAGAAATTCAGATAAAATCACTTTTGACTTCGGACACGCTATTACTAAACCAATACTGAATTGTATGCAGTAACAAACAACAATATATAAACGATGTTTCAATAATTTTTATTTTTAGTTCGAACATAAGTTGTTTGTTTTTATTTCGACGTTTCGGCTAAACAACTATTTTCAGTTAGTGCAATTTCATCTGAGGCTCGATTACGCACCAATTTTTTGTTTCGCAAAAGTTCTCGTTTTGTTAAATCCTTTCCTGTTTACCATACTGAAAATGGCTTTAACCGAAACGTCAAAATAAAAACGAACTATGTTCGAAATAAAAATATAATTTTTATGTCTCAAAAACCAAATGATATTTCAATAATTTTTGCAGTAAGCAGCTCAAAACAAGTTTTCAACCGAAAAAACTTCATTGAAGTATCTTTAAGTTTGATCTGCAAATAATACAAATTACACGAAAACCTACTTTACGCGTAAAACGGTAAAAAGTAATTTTTAATTTATGGGATTTTGAATTTTGACAAAACTGTCGTAACGTAATCCGTTAAAAGTATAGTTTATTAGATCTCGGGTATTACACGATACTCAACGTACCGTCATTTTAAAGTAACCCAATTTTACGCTTAGAATTACAATCGGATATGAAAATTAATTTTATCTGATACAAGCGTCCAATTCTGTACTTATTTCGTTAGACGAAATTCGTACGCAGTAAATAGGAAATTATTTTAGTTCAAGTTAAGGGGGTGGTCAACTCTAGTTGAGCTCGAAATATGAAAATTATTAAAAATGTATTTAGGACATTTTTTTTTGAAAATCCATACAACTGTAAGATTTTCCTCCAAAACTTTAACTGCGAGGCGGCTCTAGAAACAAATTCATGGCATTAAAAAAAATTGTATCTATTTTTCTGAAAATTGTGAGATTTTTGCACATTTGTGTTAGTCTGGGATAAAATTGAGGCAACATTTGTAAAAACGCAGCCTACAAAGTCGGTCTCCTCATCTTTGGCTCTAATAAATTGTATGCATTATTCTAATTGTATGAACGTTGTAGAAATCGATATTCTTTCCTGAGGTTCCCTAAATCAATTTTTTTTTTGGTTTTATGCAATTTTCTAGCATTTCAAGCAAAAATCAAGAAAAATGGCCTTTTGAACCTGGTTATACCGGGCCAGTATATCCCCCTTTCACATTTTTGTAAATATCCCGGTCCTACTACTAAAAACACGCTACGTTTGCTTATAAGGTACGGGATATTTACAAAAGTGTGAATGGGGGATATTAATATATATCAAATATGCCCAAAAATAATTGAACACGCTTATTGACGAGTAAAATTAAAGATGATTATCAACTGAAAATATAGCCTGGTTCTATACCTGATCTTATAAGAACAAACTAATTTTAACCCTTTGACATCCAGAGTAGAGAAAACCCTATAGACTACTTGTTCCAATTCCACATAACCTACATGTACTTATACTTTAAAGATTAAAAATATTTGCCGCCAAGGATCCTTTTTGGCCATTCAATTCAAAGTACATTAGTAATTGTACAAAAATACCTTGGAATTAACTGGCCAAAAATCGTTGGCGGCGAATATTCTTGATCTTAAAATTATGAAGTACAGGACTCCCGATTCGGAGTCCCGAACCACTTACGTATTCTCTTAATTTGATTTGGTTGATGTTCAACCTAATCAAAAAATGAAGTTATAATTTGAAAAAATCATAAAAATTGAAATTATTTCATATATTCACAAAATATTATATGAATTAAGGGCCCTTCGCCGACAGATCCTGACTATTTGAAAAATGCGGACTCCAAGCATTACATTGGTAAAATTGACTACATTTGGGCAAATAAGTCGGCGCATCATGCAATATAGCGTTTTGATTGGGTGATGGTATCCCACGTTATTTGTATCATTCAAATAGTCACAATCTGTCAACCGAGGGCCCATAATCCATATATATAATAAGATATACAGGGGAGCTTAATATCGTCGACAGTTTTTTCGAAATAAATTCGGCGGTTTTGGGCACTTTCAGCGCTATCGGCACTTTCGGCAATATTGGCACCTTCGATGATACGGGGACAAAAATAATTGTTTTCGTTAAAAATGAAAAATGCGTTTTACAATAGGTTTTTGAAAATTTAATCCTGAAATATGACGTCATTCATGAGTCATGACGCACTCATAGTAATTTTAATTAAAACTTCCAACACCTACACAATTTCGGAGATATGGGCACTGGCAGGAATTTAGCTGAAAATCGTGAAATTGCGTAGGTTTTCTTCGGCGATATTGGTAAATTCGGTGATGTTGATAATTCGTGCGATATTGGGCTTCCCCTGTAATGAGCTTCCGGTTATTATTGCATCACGTTTTAGAATAACATTTGAGAGAAAACAACAATTTTAGCATGCAATTTCAGTTCATAGTCACATCTAATTAACAGTTTTTTCGCAAACGAAATTAAGCAGAAAGAAAAAAACAATAGTGCGCTTGCACAAAATTTGATTTAATCATTAAAACTTTAGGAGCTAATAATAGCTCGAGTGATGCAGAATTTTCAGCTCTGTTCAAATTTCCAGCTGTTAATTTTCTGAAAACAGTATTTTTATTTTTAAATCTTCAAAATTTTCACACTTTAATAAAACTAACAAAACATCTACAAGAGTCAAAATTTGCGTAGAAATATGGTTGCATGTACCTGTTTAGTTTTTAAAATAATTGTGTTTAATTTCCAGAAAATTTTTGACTGCAAAACTTAGTCAAAAAACTCACAACCTTGAGCATTTATTGAACATGTCTAAAAATGTCCGTAAAATTGCGCGATACATCGTTGATATGGTGATTTTAAGACGTCACCTATAATTTATAACTGAAATTTTTGCGTTAAGAGAGTAGTGTCCGCAAAAAAAGGAAAGGCAAAATTGTATATGTAGAACTCAACCAGCCCCAAAAACGATTGATGATAGTCTCACTGATTTTCTATGCTAGATTTAAAAAAAAATCTGAAAATGAAAATACAGTAGATAGCCTTATAAATGTGGTATTTTGGCCGGTTAGGTAGCATTCATTTGAAAACCGGTCATAAATTTTTTTTGACTAAACTTATCCGTTTCCTCACACAATTGCGAACAAAGTTATCGTTCTTATAGAACGGTTCTATATTTTTCATTCGCGTTATCAAAAAATAAATACATGAAAATAACATTTTCGCTAATTTTAACGTTTACCTATCGTTTTTTTATTTTTCAGAAAAAAAACTGACGAATTTTGTTTCGGCATCGATTATCTGCGTAATTTAACGCAAAAATGTGTTGATCGGTCCGAGCATAGAAAAGCAACGAGACTATCACCAATCGTTTTTTTTGATGATGGTTTATTTTTTTGCGATCACTACCCCCTTAAATACTCTATGTCAAGATTAAAATTGCTTCAACTTGTAACTTAGGTGCTTTAGAGGTTTTGATTATTTTGAGATACGTTTCCTTGACATCCTCATGTATATCCCGTAATCCTTACCATTATTTGTACCCAATCGATCATAATCTTCAGAAATAACGATTTTAGCAAACATTTTCTGACCAATATTTTGTATAAAATATGTCTTGCGGTTATTCATTTTAAACAAATCTAAAGCTTACCATGAACTTTTTGTATGAAATTAATCATAGCAAAAACAAACATCTTGAAATTATACATTATTTCTAAAAACGAAAGTAAGAACTTCAACAAATTTCAAAAACTTGAGTTTTTCCGATCGATAAAAATTAAACCAATTAGAACACAGAAAATATTTTTGAAAGTCATTCTAGAACGCGATCACATGGTAAAAGTATGTCTCTCTCTTGAACTTGATTGATCGAACTTATTTGAAAAAATATTTAAACCCTACTTAGTACATTTGTGTATATTTTAATCTGAACAATAAAAAAATTGGGTCTTGTAGTACGTATAATCTTCTAACGAAGGGTATTTCTTAAAACCACTTAATTTTGTTCGGGCAGATTAAAAGCTTAAATTTTATAAGAACTTTCTATCAAGAAAGATGAATTCGATAAACTTAAATACATAACATTTTTCTATAAACTATCACATGAAGTGGTACCTAATCTAAACTTTTTTCTGTAAAATTATGCTCAGACGATAATTTCATTGAACAAATAAGTTATTATTTATTATTATTATTTATTGTCGAAAATTTGTAGATTCAACCACTCATGATTTTCTTGTTAATTTCCCGTGAATTTTCCGTAAAATTTCCTGCAAACTCATTAGCTATTTTATCATATCATATGATTCATATAAGTTTCAAATTTACCACTCTGAAATCCAGGGAGGAGTAGGTTTTTGCGTGAGACTCTTAGAATAAGCTCGAAAAACATTTTTCGCTGATTCTGGAGCGAATTCGATACAAATTTTTGAAAACTCTACAGACCTGTGTAAGTATTTTGTGGTTATTAAAATCGAAGAATATTTTTCCTTTTCTTAAAGGAGGTGATTGTCGCATTTTAAGGCAAAAAACGGGGTTTTCAATGGCCAATTATTGCAAAAGTACAAACTCTTGGACAAAGTATATTTGAGCAGAAATCTTGCATCCTATAAAAAAGTCGAAAGTGACGGATGGCTCGTCCAATCAGAAACTGCTTACAAAACTGACGGAAATTATTTTATCAAAATGTATCTCCTCCCTGAGTTTTTAAGGTACAACAATGATTCATAAATTAAATTAACCGGACAGAACGTAAGCAATAATCGAGTTGAGTTTTTTTTGAAAATTATTGGATTTGGTCTCATTATCACCAAAAAACAGTATTTGGACCATTTTTCAGAAGTTTCAATCAAAATGTATCTCATCCTGATTTAAAAAATATACATTCGAACCTACATGAATGTGCAGCTGAAAAGTCCGTGCATATTGTTCGAGTTGAGTTTTGTCTAAGTTCTGACTCATTTTTCTGTAAATCGTGTTTCAAATTTCCAAAAATCAAGAAATTTCAACTTTTTTCATCGAAATATTTTTGAACTCATCAAAAAGTGCTTTCCTAGCCTTGTTTCAAAATAAACGAGTACCAAATGCTTGTTATTTTCCATTATTTTGATAAAAAAGGCATTAAAATAAAATTGGGAAAATTAGTTTCTAGAGCCCCAGTTTGCGACGACCAACCCCTTACAACTCACGGAGGAGTAGGCTTTTTAGTCAACATATCACTCTATTTTGAAGCTCGTTCCTGATTGGTCAAGCAATCATTGATCTTTAACTAGATTTTAAGATGTGAGATTTTTGTTAAAATATTACATCATATTTAATAAGTATTTGGTTCCACAATGTGTATTCCAGATATTTGGCCTCAAAAACCACAAAGCCGTATTTTTCATGGGGGGTACCCCCTTAATATCATGTTGTTTGTGTACGTGCTCAAAATTTATTGATATAATGCTCATATCCGGTTTTTCATTTTTATGCATTTTTAAATTTTCCATGAATACTATTTTTTCTGCTTATCTTTTCTTACGTTTTCAACGACCGATATTTTAAAAGTTTGTAAAAATATTACAACTACGAGATTAAAAAATTCTTAACAATTATTTGACTCAATTTATCCGAATGTTAGAGGTTCAGATGATAATTTTTGTTCTGGAAATAACGAGTAGTATCGGAGGTATGATTATCTGCTATCAAAATTTCTGTCGATTCTGGCAGTTCTGTTATTTTAACCTTCCACGGTGTTTGCTCATAAAACATTGGACATTTGGGAAATAATTAAGAAAACATTGTGTGTGAAAAGTATTTTAAAATTTTTCTATTTATTAATGGTTACGATATATTTTGTATTTCTGCTGGTTCATCTGAAAGTGAGGTAAAAATATCGCAAGATTTCTTAATTTTTAAAATTTTAAGAAATTAGAAATCAGTTTCACGCCTTTTTATATGATAATTGTAATTTTTTCAAGCAAACAAACTTGATCGTGAACATATGCTCAAGGGCATCACTCGGCTTTTACTTTAGCGTTCGTGGTTGAACTTATTTTCGAAGATATTATTGGTCAAATAAGTGAAATCCGGTGGTCTCATTGGTCGAAAACGGGTCAACCGCGATCGCGAAAGTAAAGGCCTAGTGAATCACTTTTGGTAGTAGTGATACCAATCTCTATTTTTGAGATTTTTGAAATGATTAAAATTTCATAGGAAATGATAAAAATTCTTTTTTTGAGATTTTTGAAATGATTAAAATTTCATAGGAAATTTTTATTTGTCGATATTTCGGCTTCATGCCATCTTCAGGACACTTAAAAAATTACTATAATTAACAGAATATGTATAAATTTTTACAAATTACCTTTTAATTTTGGCGCCTTATTTCTATAAAACATTAAAATTTCTAGAATCCTATAAACAACATGTTTTGTTTTATTTTTCATTCTAATT
>SCLH01001073.1:159942-182336 GCA_004367855.1 Oikopleura vanhoeffeni | reverse complement strand
AATACAATTTCATCTGGTATTTTATTTAATTGGAGTGACTGTTAAAGTGAATTATTATAAAAATGCTTAATTATACGGATCTTCACAGAAATACAGAAACGCTTTGCTGATTAAAATATATGGTTATAAATATTCTTTAATTATGAGAAAAATTTGAGGAACATCGAAAGAAATTTGTCCAAACTAAGACCGGGTGTATTTTCTTTAAAAACTTAAGGACATAAGTATCGTTTTTTAATATTTGTAATTTCGGACTTATGGTTATGCAAGTTTATTTTGCTAGCAAATTTTAAACTATTTTTTTTCTCAATTAAGGATATTTTTAAGAATTATTACGAGTATACTATAAGTAGGGTTTGGACCGGGAGAACCATGGGCCAAACTAAAAGTTTTCGTGAGTGTTCTTTGACCTCACACAGGTTATCGTTACCAAATAAAATAACCCAAATGATAAAAAAAAATTTTTGGGGCCCCTAGTGGTCAGAAAATTACTCTTGAAAACTCCTTTTTCTGTCTTCAAACTCGATAAAAACGGCATAAATATTGATTTTTTCAATTAAAAACGCCAAGAGCGTGACCGCAACAAAATTTGTGTTTAGATAGAATAAGAGTTTTTTGAATAATTTAGAAAAAAAATTTGGTCAGTTAAGGAAAAAATTTTAGTATCGAAAATGACGAAAATGCGTAGGCGGAAAACTGTTTCTTGATGAAAATATTTTGCTCAATGTAACGTGGATTTTTTGGTCTCTGCTACTTCGAAATTAGCTCATTTTTATGATAATAATAATCATAAAATTGCGCGAGGTTGCGCAATATGAAAAATCGGCAATTTAATTAATAGTCTATAAGGCATAACCCTGTAATTCAAAAAATTAGGTCAGGAAGTTAACTATGCGTGAGATGATTATATCTTAGGTGTTAACTTAATTAATGCGATATTTTTCGGATCCTTCGATGATTAGATATCCGGAGAATTTGATTTCACACGAAGGTTCAGACATAGGGTGTCCAAAGAAACTGATTTGGAAAAAATAAAACTTCTTTAGGTTTATNTTTATTCGAACCACATCTACTTTTTGATATCGACACCACTTCTTTTCTGAAAAAAATTATCTGAAACAAGTGCGTGACGAGCCAATGATTTGTTTTGACGATTAAAAATAGTTTTGACTATTAAATTATGAATTTGCTGTAAATATTGACCTGGCCTCTTTATGCGGCTCTGTCGTGACTATCTCTACAGTTAAAACTACATTTCCCAAACCAAATCCTTCTGATCCGTCAATCATTACTATTTTGGCTCGGCAAGGACAATCCCCAAGGACACATAACTGTGACCAAGGACAATTTTTCAAAGCATCGTTTCATGAACCTTTAGGCACGCATTGCAATTGTCATAATCGCCTCCAGCACTAGCCATACAAAAAATTTAAATCTGTAAAAGGGGACTTCAAAACACCGAAAACACAAAAAAAACATGTGGGCTGACGCCTGCAAAATGGCCGAATAGATAGTCTTGAACTGGTTCAGACAATGTTTTTTTTAAAGTTGGTGTTTTTGGTTCAAGCTTATTCACCCGAGAACTAATACTTCAATATTTTAAAGAACCAAGCAAAAATTACAGGAAAATCGAAAAAACTGCTCTTTTATTACACGTAGCTGAAGTTAAAATATGGATATATATGGAGGACAATCGACTACCCGATAACAAAGGTTTTATATTGATGAAAATAGCAATGGATAGTTGTTGGCGCCTGAAAATTTTTGCCAAATTTCCATGGTGCACCCACTTGATCGGCCGCTGTTTCGGGCATGTAAAAGTTTATTGAAAAAAGGTTATATGTTTATTTTTGCGATCGCGTTTAGTATTTGTCGAATCTACGTGCAAATTTTAGTTTGAATAAAAAATCCATATTTACTAGCTTCTATTCTCACTCACATTCAAGGTTTTGAAAAAAAACCAACCTTTGCATATACGAAGATTATACCTACGTGTCCTGTCGAACTTTGACGTCAGAGAACCTAAAGATCGATGTTGCTATGTGATTGACATTGGTCACATAGCGCAATTTGACTCTTGCAATACAAGTTAAATTGAAAACACAGTAATATAAAACAAAGCTTAATTAAAAGACACCGGCAGTGTGAAATTTAGATACCGCCAAGTGCATGGCAAATTAAAAAAATCCTATGAAGATATTTTTAAACTCACTGAAAAATTAAGGTCAGATTAACTAGTTTCAAAAAGTTACTGCATTATTTTCTCATTTGCAAATTAAAACAGTGTTGTTTGTGAATCGCCGATTAGTTCTCAAAAATGAATGGTGAAATCTATTTATCGAAAAAACTGCTCGAACCATTTCGGACACCCTTTCTGTATTACTCCATCTTCACTCTGTTGAGGGACATCAAGGCATTTGCAGGTTGTATTGAAATATGCAGAACATTCCGAGGCAGGCTTAGAGCTATCAAAAGATGAAAATCAGTTTTTTGATCATAGTTTTTTTTAAACGAATACAACTGGTGGTTTTATGACCCAGTTGTCATATTCCATAGATTTAAGTCAAATTTGGAAGTTTTATGGCTATCCTGTCGTATTTTCGAGACGTCAGAACAAACAGTTTTTGCAAACGCTGACTAGACATAACTAACAACTAGGCGCACTTCCATTCTTATTGAACTATAAATAGTTATTATTATTAATGATTTTGTGTACTGTTCATGATTAACCGTATGTGTCAGTTTTGAACCGTCAGTACAGTTGAAATAAGGAAACCGGCGCAGTGACTCGATATTATACGCAAAACGTTTACCGATAGAGAAAAAATCCCGAAACTCAAAATGTTACATTGTAGTAGATTTTAACAATTACTATTACGATCCCCGTGACACAAAAAGTAAGGTCCCAGTCGAAACACTAACTCCCCATTTATCCCTGCCCACAAAAACTACCATTCTGATCACGACCGGCACAAGAAGTAAAGACCCAGCAAAAAACACTCCCCTCTTAAATCCTTGCGCCCTTTGGAACTATTATCCGCAGGTCTTCGTCATATAAAGATATGTGAAACTACAATGTTGGTTTGAAATTCGACAAAACATTTTTTAAGAGGATCGTTGACGACTCTCACTTGAATTAAAGGCCTTAGAGGCATTAAAAAAAGTTGATTCCAAAATTAATACGGGGCGGTGATATAAGTGCTTACTAAGAACACCTCATCAACAAAAATTTTACCGAAATGTGTGCTCGAAATTTTCGATTTTTTCTAAGTATTTTTTGAAAGATTGAAGTTAAAAGTAACGTTTTGCTCGATTTCACCAACTAAAACTTTTCTACAATATAACTTACGTAAGCCAACTTTCTCATCAGTGTTTTTACTGACTTTTTTGTTGTGAGCATACTTTCGAAAAATCGAAGCACTTTTTTGTTTCCGGACTTTGTCTGGGAAAATGACCAAAAAATCATATTTCAGATTCTAATGGCAATTTCAGAAAAGCTGCTTAATCTTAAAAGTGTTATGCAGGATAACCAGTAAACATTTGAGCTATTTAGATATTTCCGCGGAGGAGATAGGTTATTAAAGCTGAATTTCAAAAACGTTCGGTTAGTTTGGCGTTCTAGCAACTATGGGCTTAGTATCCGATCAAAAAAAGCTTGTGCTTAAAAAGTTTCGACCTGCCATCGTTACGAACTTCTGTCTAAAATTTGAGCTGATTTCGACATTAGCGGCCTGTGAGGAGATAGATTTAGAATTAGGGAATTTTCCCTGGTAAAGATACTCATGTAACCAAGAAGTGACAGGTCAAAAATTTTTTGGTGCACTGCGCAGTCACGTGTCCAAGATAAATCTACCAATAGCAAAATCATTACAACAAAAGCCGATTAAACTTACCGTATTTTCCTATAGTACAACCTGTTATTATAGAACTAACCCTTTTATTCGGTTGGAATAACATTCTATTGAGTTTGTCAGTAGTTTAGACGTTTGTCTTTGAAGTACTGGGAATTCTCAATCTTGGTAACATGATTATAAATCTAAATTCAATAAATGAGAGAAATTAGAATAAATCATTTTTCAGCTAGTTGCTAGCCTCTGATAATTCTTGGTGTTTAAATAGTTGAAACCGACCACATATTTTATGGTACAAAAGTCTTAATTGAAAATAAAGCAACATAAATATCGGAAAAAGTTGTTTAATGAAAACCCCAAATTTGAAGAAAATAGTTCTTGAAGTTCAAGTTCAGGGCCAACTTTCCACTTAACAATAAGTCTTACCGAGAGAAATTTGAACGGAGATCAAATTGCAGCAAAAATTCTACCAGATGACATGCACCGCGTCCTTGACGTCGACGCATGCGAGATATTCGGACATGTTATTGATTGACAATTAAATTTGCTCGGACCTTGGAATTTTCGAAATAAAAAACGCTCGAATTTTAGGTTTAAGAATGAATCGCACCAATTTAAAAAAAAAATTTGAGATAACAGTAAATTTCAAAAAAGGACTCAATTTTTTGTCAATTCTTGTCTTAAAATCCTTTAGCTCAATTTTCTGGATTTCCCCCCTTCTTTATTCGACCATGTTGGCTTTCAAAATATAAATACTAGAATTTTGATTTGATAACGAATAAAAACTTGAAAAGCCAGTAAACTTGGCACTGAATAGCAAAGCTGCGTAAATTAGATTTATGGCTACTTGTGTCAAATGTAGAACCTATTAATCTGTTAAATGGTGTCCAGAATTTTGAACTTTTCAGGGTAATTTCAGAAATTCAGATAAAATCACTTTGACTTCGGACACGCTATTACTAAAACCAATACTGAATGTATGCAGTAACAAACGACAACTATATTAAACGTGTTTCCAATAATTTTTATTTTTTAGTTCAACATAATGTTGTTTGTTTTATTTCGACGGTTTCCGGCCTAAACAAACTATATTTCAGGTAGATGCAATTTAGTCTGAGGCTCGATTTAACGCACCAATTTTTTGTTTCGCAAGAAGTTCTCGTTTTGCTTTAATCCTTTTCCTGTTTACCCTACTGGCAAAATGGCTTTACCGAAACGTCAAATAAAACGAACCTATGTTCGAAATTAAAAATATAATTTCTTATGTCTCAAAGAACCAATGATATTTCAATACTTTTGAGTAAAGCAAGCTCAACAAGTTTTCACCGAAAAACTCTCATTTGAAGATATCTTTCAGTTTGATCTGCAAAGAATTACAAATTACACGAAAACCTACTTTATGCGATTCAAACGGGACAAAAAGTATTTTTAATTTATGGGATTTTGAAATTTGACCAAAACTGTCGTAACGTAATCCTGTAAAAGTCTAGTTTATTAGATCTTGGGTATACACGATACTCAACGTCCGTCGTTTATAAAGTACCCCATTTTACGCTTAGGAATCTAACAATTCCGATATGAAAATTAATTTTTATTCTGACTACAAGGTCCAATATCTGTATATTGGCGATTAGAAATTCGTCGCAAGTAAAGTAGAATACTTTCTAGATCAGTTAAGGGGGTGGTCAACCTCTAGTCGAAGCTCGAAATATGAAAATTATTAAAAATGTTTTAGGACATTTTTTTTGACAATCCATACAACTGTAAGCACTTTTCTCCGAAAACTTTACTGCGAGGCGGCTCTAGAAAAAAATTCATGGCTATTAAAAAAAAATTGATATTTTTCTGAAAATTGTGAGATTATTGCACCATTTGGGTTTACTCTTGGATTTAAAATTGAGGCAAACTTGTTTTAAAAAACGGCAGCACCAAGTCGGTCTCCTCATCTTTGGATTTAATAAATTGTCTCTTTATTCTATTGTATGAACGTTGTAGAAATCGATATTCTTTCTAAGGTTCCCTTAAATCAATAATTTTGTTTTGCGGTTTTATTTGCCATTTTTTAGCTTTTCCAAGCAAATTAGAACAATGGCCTTTTTTACACTGGTCTATACCGGGCGTATATCCCCCTTTCGCCTTTTGTAAATCTATCCCGGTCATACTACTAAAACCACTACGTTTGCTATAAGGTCAGGGATAGTTCCAAAAGTGTAATGGGGATTTAATGATTAATCAAATATGCCAGAACATAATTGAACACGCTTATTGACGAGGCTAAAATTAAAGATGATTAATCAATGAAAAATAGCCCTGGGTGCATACCTGATCTTGATAAGACAAACTAATTAACCCTTTGACATCCAGAGCTTAGGAGAACACCTACTTAGACTGACTTGTCAATTCAACATAACCTACATTGTATAGTATTACTTTAAAGATTAAAAATATTTGCGCCAAGGATCCTTTTTGGCCTTCATTCAAAGTAATTAGTTAATTGATACAAAAATTTAACTCTGGAATTAAAACTAGCCAAAAATTCGTTTGCGCGGCAGAAGATTTCTTGATCTTAAAGTCTGACAGTACAGGACTCGATTGGCAGCTCCGACACCACTTTACGTATTCTCTTATATGGATTTGAGTTGAGTGTTCACCTCATCAAAAATTGAAGTAGATTTGAAAAAATATAAAAATGAAATTATAGTTCATATATTCAACAAAAATTATATGCAATTAAGGCGCCCTTCGCCGACAGATCCTGACTATTTGAAATGCGGACTCCCAAGCAATTACAATTAGGTAACAATATGACCTACATCTTGGCAAATAAGTCGGCGCATCATGCGAATATATAGGCGTTTTGATTGGGTGATGGCTATCCACGTTATTTGTATCATTCAAATACGTCACAATCTGTAACCGAGCGTCCATAAATCCATAGCTATATAATAAGTATCCAAGCAGAGCTCAATATCGTCGACAGTAGTTTTTCAAATAAATTTCGGCTTTTGGGCACTTTCAGCGCTATCGTCACTTCGGCAATATAGGCACTTTCGGTAGATACGGGGACAAAATAATGTGTTTGTTGAATGAAATGGTTTCTTACAATAGTTTGAAAGAAGTATACGAAAATTTCTAGAATAAGAACTACGCCATAACACAAATCGATACAATTCCATATATTTTGAAAATGTGAATCATGAATATTACGATCATTCAATGAGTCCATGACGTACTCATAGTAATTTTAAATAAAACTTCCACAACTACACAATTTCGGCGATATGGGCAACTGACAGGATTTAGCTGAAAAATCTTGAAATTGCGTAGGGTTTTCTTCGGCGCTCATTGGTAAATTCGAGTGATGTTGAGACTTCGCTGCGTATTGGGGCTTCCTTCGTGTAAATGAGATTCCCGTTATTATTGCATCACGTTTTAGATAACATTTGAGAGAAACAAATTTTGCATGAATTTATCAGTCATAGTACATCTAATTAACAGTCTTTTTTCGCAAACGAAATTAAGCAGAAAGAAAACAATAGTGCGCTTGACAAGAATGGTGATTTTAATCATTAAAACTTAGCGAAGCTAATTCATAGCTCGAGTGATGCAGATTTTCAGCTCTGTTCAAATTTCCAAGCTGTATAAATTTTCTGAAAAACAGTATTTTTATTTTTAATCTCCAAAATTTTCCACACTTTAATAAAACTAACAAAACATCTACCAAGAGTGAAACAATTTGACGTAGAAATATGGTGCATGTACCGCTGTTTAGTTTTAAAATGAATTGTGTTTTAATTTCCAGCAATTTTTGTGCAAAAACTTAGTCAAACAAAACTCACAACCTTGGCATTTATTGAAATGTCTAAAATGTCCGTAAATTGCTCGATACTCGTTTGAGTATTGGTGAGTTTTTAGACGTCACTATAATTTATAAATGACAACTTTTGCGTTAAGGAGAGTAGTGTCGCGAAAAAGGAAAGAGCTGAAATTTATATAGAAACTAACCGCCCCAAAAAACAATTGATGATAGCTCCACTGATTTTCTTACGAGATTTTTCAAAATCTGAAAAAATATGAAATACAGTAGATAGCCTTATAAATGTCGGTATGAATGACGCCGCGTTAGGTGCATGTCATTGAAAACACGAGTACCTAGTAATGTTTTTGGACCTAACTTATCCGTTTCCTCACACAAATCTGCAAACACAGTTATAGTTCTTTATAGAACGGCTTTTATATTTTTCATTCGCGTTATTCAACAAAAGTAATACATTGAAAATACATATTTACGCTAATTTTAACGTATTACCTTACCGTTTTTTTGGATATTTTTCAAAATTTTGTTTCGGCAGTCCGATTATCTGCGTAATTTACGCAAAAAATGTGTTGATCGGATTTTAATTTAAGAAAAAATCGCGTAGCTCCGTTTCTTTGACTTTGCCTTGTTCCGCGCAAGAAAAGGCAACGGACTATCACCAATCGTTTTTTTGTTGATTGATGGTTTATTGTTTTTGCGAAATCACTAACCCTTAAATACTCCTATGTCAGAGTAAAATTGCTTCAACTTGTAACTTAGCGTGTTTAGAGGTTTTGTTATTTTGAGAGACGTTTCCTTGACTCCTACATGTAGATCCCGTAATGCACTTACCATTATTGTTACCAATCGATCATAATCTTGCGAAATAACGCTTTTAGCAAACATTTTCCTGACCAATTTTTGTATAAATATGTTCTTGCGGTTATTCATTTTAAACACATCTAAAGCTTACATTGAACTTTTTGTATTGAATTAATCATTAGCAAAACTCTTGAAAAATTATACGTTAATCCTTCTAAAAATAAAGTAAGAACTTTAACAAATTTCGACCTACAGTTTTTTCGATCGATTAAACATAAACCAATTAAGAACACAGAGAATATTTTTGAAAGTTTTTCATGAACCGCGTGCACATGGTAAAAGTATGTCTCATCTCTTGAATGATTGATCGAACTTATTTGAAAAAATATTTAACCCTACTTAGTACATTTGTGTACTTTTATCTGAACAATAAAAATTGGGATCTGTAGATATAATCTTCATATCAAGCGGGATTTCTTAAACCACTTATTTTGTTCGGGCAGATTAAAACGCTTATGATTTTATTCAAAACTTTCTAATTCAAGAAAGCATGACTTCCGATAAACTTAAAAAAATAACATTTTCTATAACTATCACATGAATAGGTAGCTCAATCTTAACATCTTTTTCTGTAAATTATGCTCAAGACGATAATCTTCTTGAACAAATAGTTTTATTTATTAATTATTAGTTATTGTCGAAAATTTGTAGATTCACACTCTCGATTTTTGCTATAATTTCCCGTGAATTTTCTCCGTAAAATGTCGCAAACTCTATTAGCTATTTTATCATATCATATGTTCATATAGTTTCAATTTGACACTCTGAATCCCAGAGGAAGTAGGTTTTGTGCGTGTTGAGACTCTCAGAATAAGCTCGAAAAAAACATCCTTTTCGCTGATTTCATGGATGGCGAATTCGATACGAATATTTTGAAACTCTACAGACCTTGCTTAATATATTGTGGTTTGATTAAATCGGAAGCATGATTTATTCCTTTTCTTAAAGGAGGTGATTGTCGCATATTTAGGCAAAAACGGAGTTTCAATGGCCAATTATGCAAACGTAAAACTACGTGGACAACATTAATACCTCTTATGTATATTGAGCAGAATCTTGCAAATCCTATAAAAAAGCGAAGTGACGGATGGCATGCGTCCAATCAGAACGTGCTTTACAACTGACGGAATTTATTTAATCAATGTATGCTCCTCCCTGAGTTTTTAGGTACAACAATGAGTTCATAACGTAAATAACGGAAAAACGTAGGCAATTAATCGAGTGCGGTTTTTTTGAAAATTAATTGCATTTGGTCTCAGTATCCCAAAAGCAGTATTTGGACCATTTTTCAGCAGTTTCAAATCAAAATGTATTTCATCCCTGGATTTTAAAAATATATACATTCGAACTACATTGCTGTGCAGCTGACACGTCGTCGCATATTGTCTGAGTTGAGTTTACTGTCTTGAAAGTTCTGACCTTCATGTTTCTGTAAATCCTCTAAAAGTGTTTTCAATTTCCATAAATCAAGAATTTCAACTTTTTTTCATTACGAAATATTTTTTGAACTCATCAAACAGTGCTTTTCCTAGCCTTGTTTCAAAATAAACGAGTACCAAATGCCTTTTATTTTCCATTTTTGATAAAAAAGCATAAAATAAATTAGGGAAAATTAGTGTCTAAGAGCCCAGTTTGGCGACGGACCAACCCCTTACCAATCACGGAGGGAGTAGGCTATTTTTAGTCAACATGTCAATCTATTTTGAAGCTCGTTCTGTTGGTCAAAGCAATCATTGATCTTGAACCTAGATTCTTAAGATGTGGATTTTTGTTAAAATATTACATCAATATTTAATTAGTGTTTGGTTCCACAATGTGACTATTCCAGATATTGGCCTCAAAACAACAAGCCGTATTTTTCATGGGGGGGATACCCCCTGAATATCATTGTTGTTTGTGTACGTGCTCAAAAATTTATTATTAATGCTCATATCGGTTGTTCACTTTTTTATGCATTTTAAATTTTCCAATGAATACTATTTTTGCTATCTTTCTTACGTTTTCAACGACGATATTTATAAAAGTTTGTAAAAGTTGACGACGCGAATTAGAAAATTCTGCACACTTATTTGACTCAATTTATCCCGAATGTTAGGAGGGTCAGATGTAATTTTGTTCTGGAAATAACGAGTGTATCGGAGGTATGATTATCTGCTATCAAAATTTCTGTCGACTTCTGGCAGTTCTGTTAATTTTAACCTCTCCACCGGTGTTTGCTCATTAAACATTGGCAATTTGGGAAATAATTAAGAAACATTGTGTGTGAAAATATTTTAAATTTTGGCTATTTATTAATGGTTACGTCATATTTGTATTTCTCTGGATTCATCTGAAAGTGAAGGTCAAAATATCTCAAGATTTTCTTACATTTTAAATTTTAAGAACTGAGAAATGTCGTTCCGCCTTTTTATATGATAATTGTAATTTTGTTCAAGCGAAACACTTGATCCGTGACATTGGCTCAAGGGCATCACTCGGCTTTTACTTTAGCGTCGTGGTTGAACTTATTTCGAGATATTAATTGGTCAAAAAGTGACATCCAAGGTGGTCTCTTGGTCGGAACACGGCGTCAAACCGCCGATCGCGAAAGTAAATGGCCATAGTGAACCACTTTTCGGTAGTAGTGCTTACCAATCGTCTATATAATTTGATTAAAAATTCGTTTTTGAGTTTTTTGAAATGATTAAATTTCATAGGAAATTTTTATTTGTCGATCTTTCAGGCTTCATGCCTCTCAGGGACAGCTAAAAAAATATATATGAACAGAAATTTATTAAATGTTGTACAATTACCTTTTAACTCTTTGGCGCACTTATTTCTATAAAACATTAATTCCGTAAATCCTTTAAACCTGTTTGTTTTATTTTTCATTCTAAATTAGTATATTTTTTGTATATTCAATAATTTGTACAAGATTTATATACCTTTATTCTTTTATTTCTGTTATTTTTTTAGTGTCCTGAAGATGGCATAAAGCGAATATCCGACAAATAAAATTTTTAGGAAAATTTAACTGCTTACTGCTAATAATATATTTGTATTTCAGCAGGAATATAAAACTTAAGTGTCCATGATAATCATGAGACATTTTAAAAATCCTTTTTCTGAATAAGTTTTTAAACGTTCGACCAATTAAACTGAGCTCAAAATTAAAAATTTTCAAAAAAATCTGTGAATCAGCCGCAATTTTCACCGGAGATGTTTTTTTTCTAATTCTTGAATAGATGAATTTTGACAACATCCGACAGCCTAATGTTTTGTCAAAAAAAATTGAACTTGTTGTATTTAGGGGTAATTTTCATACATTGGAGGTAATGATTAAGAATTCCTATTTGGTAACAAACGTGGCTTATTTAGCAAAAGTTACAAAATATTTCAAGTACCACTATTCTCATGAAATTGTTTATCTGAATGTAGACAATCTAAATTAGTCGGGTGAACCTTGAAATAACAGTCAAATGTCCACTAAAGACCTTGTTGTTCTTTGGGTTCGGATTCAACAAAATCTTGTGAAGAAGAATTTGGAAATTTTTGACTTTATTGACACTTAACGAGTGAACACAACGAAACATGCACAGCAACGCCTCTAGAAAGAAAAGTGTTTAGGATTAGTCCTGTATGCGGTAAGCAGCTATGTGTACTTTATGATGAGAGATTATTGAATTCTACATTTGTTTTATTGATTCATTACAAGAAGTAATTTCCTGGGACTATTTTGCCGGCAATCTTATGGACTACAAATTTGAATTGCGGACATCAGCCGACAGATCGATGATCTTACTTGCATGATCAAATTGCGAGATCATGATTGGGTGGCGCCAAATTTTGACTGACTTTCGATTGAGGCATTCTGAATTTTTTGACCAAAATTTAACGCCAGTGTTTTCCTGTTATAAATTTTGAAAAACTTCTACTTATTATTTATTAACATATTATTTTCAACTCAATAACCTTCTTATTTTTAGCCAAGGGAATTTTGGTCTTTTTGTTTCGAAATTTTAGCTTGGGTATAATTTGGGCATCCATGTAAATAAATGACAATTTATGCACAATTATTGACACTTATTCGCATCATGACGACATGACAGCCAGGTCCAATAGTCTTATTGTCATTAACCATCGGAGTAATTTTAATTGTGAGTCTTTCAATCGGGTCTTTTAATCTTAAGGCGGGTCGTTTAAAATTTTAGTGAATCGGAGGTTTTCGAATGGCGATTGTTGCGGAATCTCAAGGTCTGTTATTAATGATTTACAACTTCATCCAAGTACTTAAGAATGGTTCAAAAACTGTTTTTGGGGCCTTATTTTCAGGATCGAAGGCTAAATGAATGCCTCACCTTAATCACGAACAAGCAACTTTTACCTGTACTAAACTTGGTACTTAAAAACAGAGCGCAGGGTCCACAATTTTCCTTATTGTCCTTCGGAATTGTTCTGAATAGCTGATTTAAATTCTTGGAAGTCGCTCATAGAATCTTTTTTGGTACCCAAGCGGAACAAAATACTGTTTTTTTCGAATTTTTTGCTATATTGAAAGACTGTTTTAAGCACATAAATTATGTTTCATAATCTGTTAACGCCGATCCCAAACGTGCTTCCTATAAAACTCTCTTGTAGCATCTGGCTCCATAAAAATGAAAAGATAACATGGAAAGAAAAGCCATTTTACAAAAAAGGAATATTTTACTGTTTTCTGTAATTTAACCTTTAGATATATAAAAAGCCTTTGTTCGTGTACCGATGTTTTTTGCAGATTTCCAGATACACAGATTACAACTCTAGAACGTTCTATAGAGTATAAACAAGGGAAGCTCATCCAAGAAAGATAAGAGAAATTTAAAATTGTTCGAGGGCTACAACGGTTTGATTCAGGCCTCTTAATAGATCCAACTTGAACTACATGCTAATTCAATTACCTTTATACATCGGCAAAAAAATATTCTGATACCCAAACAATGACAAATTACTTAACTTGATGAAGAATTAAACGAATTTCGTTTATACGCGGTTTTCATAACTCAGACTGGATCAGGATCACTACTAAGAAAAATCAGCGTATTTTTAAGTACAACATTTCTAGTACATCATTTGAAGACATAGCATTTATTTAAAGACCATGAAAAAAGACCATAACCGCACACCTAAAAATTTTTTATATTAAAAAACCTTATTTACTTTCTACTTTTTTTCAAACATATCGAATTTCAACTCGTTTTGCACGAATTTCCGCAATGAAAAGTTGTCTTTTCGAGAGTTCCTTTAACATATTGAACAACATATCGCCACCTCTAAGAAAAATTTTTCGATAAAAAGCTGATTTAGAGATAACCTTACCGGAATCGACCAAGACATTTGATCTGCCATTGCGCCACCCTATTTTAAAAAAATTGGATCACACTGTGCATCACAGACATCTTTCATCAAAATACTTTTTTCGTGATCTAAAGCGTTTGTGTGCAAAAGTGATAGTTTTGATATGCAAAACAGAGTGACAAATGACCACCCGAATCAGCTTCCACAAGTGGTGACTATCTGGTAAAAATGACGCTGTTTGTGCGATTGGATAATGAAATAGCTTAATATGTCCCACGACTCTGATTTTTTGACACTAAATTATTAATTCGAGAATTTTTCTTTTACGAATCAAGATGTTTTCTACTTTTTTTTACGCCGCAAGAAGTTCACGAATGCTCTGTTAGTAAGAAAATTGTAAAAATCGTTAAGGACCTCCGAATTTGTTTGAATTAACGTTGGAATTTAATTTTATACGGCAAATAGGATTTAAAGAAATTGATTTCAAGCTATAGCGTCTTTATCTCATTTAAAATAAACTTGTTCAAAAAATCACTAATTTAACTGTAAACCCATCGTCTTAAAAATGAATATATATTCATTTTATGACGATGGTATTAATTTTGGATATCTTTCTGTTGTTTTCTAAATTTTAAAGTTTATCGCTTAAAGCTATATGCTTTCGAAACACGATAGTAAACTTTCTTCGCTAAACCTATAGATTAGGGTGCAACCGGTGAAACGACGACGTAGATTTTTTTTTGTATATTATAAATCCCCAAAAACCTTCAATCCGGGAAAAATTTTAAAAGCGTAGCCTTTTAGTGGACGCGCATCTCACCGATAAAATAGTCACTAAATCGGCAAAATAATCTACTTTACAATAAGATTAACCTCGGAAGCTCCAAACTATATAACTTCTTCTCAACAATAACTGTGTTAATCAGGATAATATGTGATTACGTTATATATAACAATACTGCCTCTCAATTCATATGCAGCGCTTCAGACGTCACCAACCTGTCGCGCCAGTAGTGTCGGACTTAGTTAGAGTCAAGATGAGCGTTCACAGTTGACTGAGCAACCCATTATCATTTGAGCACTAAAAAGATTTTTTATCATTTAAAAATTGATCGATAAAAAATACTCTCCGACTTTTACTACTAGAGTCTAAATAACGTTTGCGATTGTTTATTTACCATAAATTGAGAAGTCGATTTTTTGGAAGAGATCTTCTGCATTACTTATCGGATATGGGACAATGTTATCTCTGCTATTTCTTAAAACTATTTTATTTATTTATTTCAAGTGGATATCTGTCTTTATGCGAAATTTTCTATTTTTCGCAAATAACGCGTTGATCAGAAATTGCCGTTAAAGACCTGCTAATTAAGTAAATACAAAGAACAAAAAAAAATTTATTCAGTGAAATTCTGGTATCACAAGGTTTGGCCAATTGCATCAGTTAACATGCTGAAGTATGAATTCATAATGTTGATCAGATATCAAATTATCACACTTGAGAAAGAATAAATCAGCTTTTTGCTACTTATATTTTTTGATAACAAACGGCATATTTCACATAACTTTTTAGTACGAATAATTTTGAAAATCTTAAAAAAAATGAAATTTAAGATATATCACTCGATACACCTAGTAATCAAAAACCGATGGTTTCGACGGCTTTCCTACCCATAAATTCGAATAGTGTATGACCTCTTTTTGATTATCTTATAATTTAGAGCCTTATGCTCTCCAGCTTACATCTATAAAAGACAAATCGGAAATGGTAGTTATCATAGTATAAGCGCTCAACGTTGTGCCTCAAATAGCCTTGGAGCCGCCACTGGAGTTTTTCGAGACCTCAGAGTTAAACCCTCTTTTAACTTTCTCAAAAATTTTCAATAGAGCTATACTTAATCTTATGACGTTTGCACAAAGAAGCTTTATCAACCTTTTCAAATATACAGAACTAACGGAACGGTAAAAGTAGTTTACTGGTCTGGCACATTTGAGGATAAAGTTAGATTTTGACCCCAACCACCTTTTTGAGCAATGACAAAGAGATTGGTTTTCGAGGAGGATCAAAATCGATAAATAAATTAATAAAATAAATCACAAGGATCATTTCAAAGTTTTTGGACAAAAAAACAGCGTGTCACAGAGAGATTAAACAACAACTCATCGACTAATGAGTCATAGTGTCAAATTCTAGCCGAAACAAAATTCATTTTTTGATCACGGAGCAGTAGAGGTGGAATTGGCATCTTTGGGTCAACCTTCCATACTACTAAGCCGTTGCAACTGCCAGCATGCCTGCGCATGCATGTATTAACAAGGAGGACGTTCTTTGTGGATGAGATACATCCCTGAATATATTGACTGGAACTTGAACGATTAATCTCTAATCCTCCAGTTATTAACTCGACATCCCTAACTCGAATAACTAGGACAATAATGGTTTAAGGCCGATTAAAAAGGAAGTTGACTTGATTCAACTCGCTAATTTATTGGTTCGAGACATGCATCTATTGTATACACCGTAGTCACGGCTACAACACACCAATATAGAGTATGACAATGTACGCAAGATTACCAGGTATCTTTAGTATACAGAAATTACCTACGCAGCATGCACATTTGAATTGCCGTGCTACGGTTATAAAGGTTAGATAATTATTATCGGCTTTAATTAGTTATTTTCAACCGCATTTGACGTAATGGATATTCGCCATAGTAAAAGTCTTATTTGACTGAAATTTGTCAAATTGGTAATTTTGGTGACGGAACCGCGGCGACCGTCCCTATCGAGATCCGTCGATTTTTCTTGGAACAAAATATTAGATCAATCAAATTGCTTAAAAATTGAGCTATTTATCCTGTTACTTTTTTGGACTGATCACCGGCACATAGTATTTGGAACGGTCTCAAACCATTTTTCTCATGTTTTTGGCTGGCTTTGTATAAAATCGGAATTGCTCACGATGATCATTGAGTGTAATTCTTATTTTCTCGTTATGTGAGCTCATACGTTCCTTGAGTTGTGACGTTAACACCGAATCAATTCTCGTCCCTGTTGAACAACGACCTTCTTTAGATTACGTTTCTTTTTACGGATTTTCTACGTCAATCGAAAATTTTGACAGACGTAAAAGCTAACCGAAAATAAAAAGCGACCAATTTTTGGCGCGACATCGAAAGCCGAATATTTATTTCGTCATGAGACTTAGAATGAAATGATTATTAAACTGCGTGAATGTGGTTCTTGTTGCTAACCAATTTGGCAAGTTTCATGGTGTGCGATAGCGCTTTGTTTTTAATGAGGGAATTAGACGTCTTGAAAAGGATTTTCTCCCAACGCTAGTTTTCAGTCAAAAAATTATAGATTCTAGAGTATGACCAAGTGCGAACGAGTGACAAAACAGGACAATATTGGAAAAAAAAATACTGCAAAGGTGTCCATCCTCTTGATTAATTTCAGCAGAGTGACTTCCAGAAAAAATACAGTTATAATAATTTTCAAACGACTAAGGAAAATAATTTCGAATATTTCCAATAGTTTCGCCAAATTTCCAAAAAGATTGTCGTGATTTTTCAGAAGAGCATATAAAGAATGATCTTTCAACCTACTCGAAAAGTTAAAGTGGCATTTTTGTAGGTTTTTCTCGTTTGTTCGAAAACAAATAATTAAAGAAATTCAAAGAAAAATAATGGAAAAATGTTTTCTAATTTTCGGAACTTTTTCCAAAATATCGCAATTTGACGAATTCGAAAGATTAAATTCGAACTCAAAATTTTGTAAAAAGCAATATACGTAACTTCCAAAAATAATAAAAGTTGCCTTAGTGTTAAACATAACTGTATAATGGTATATTGGAGGAAAATATATCTACTCAAGAGTATAAAAAGTTTTTCATCGAGCGCTCATATCGGATCTGTGAATAGCCGAGGAAGCAGTTGAATTTCAGATTTCTATCTGCATTCAAGGAACTTAAAAAGGTAATATTTTTTGCATCCGACATTTAATATTCTAGCAATTTTAAATTTTAGTTACCAGAAAACATATAGTAAGAAAGCAAGGTTACCATATCACGTGATTCACACAGTCACAGTGTCTTCACAAGTTGACATTCTGGTTGGCAACGATGCACAAGTATCTGTCCTACGATCAAAAGGTTTGTCCCGCTATGATTTATATGCAATAACTCAAAATAATTTTAGTAATAACTCAAAAATTTTGATGGAATCATGATTAATAGAGTTGAAAAATGTTATTCTTTTCCTATAAAAGCAGATTATTTTACCATTTTTCAATTATTTCCAGATGTATGATGTTAATTTAGTACAACTGTGGCATTTTGGTTGCTTAAATTAACTTTAATAATAATTAAATTTTTGCTGCGGGATATTTTAAGTCACAATTTAGAATTTTCACTTCTGGGTGAAAAAAATAATCTGCCGCCTAATACCACTAAATTTTTAATTTTAACTGTTTGCATGCAACAAACACTATTCTAAACTGGCTAGATCTCACAGTTCGTTATGTTATGGTCTAGTTCCAAATTCTTTCTCGGAGTGAACACTAGGCCGAAAATCCTAATAATCAACTTCCCAGGGTATACTGAACCAATCATTCGAAAATTCACTATTTTTTTGGGGAAACCGAAATCAAATTCGTTCTATAAGTGTGTTTGAAAGCAAAGATTCGACGATCCGTTTTTTGCATTTTTTTTGGAATGAAATTTTTTTTGAGGGGGGGGTTTAATGGGTGTTAGAGCGTCATGACGATAGATTGTTAATGACAAACAATCTAACAGGTCCATAGACTAGAAAATAAGAATAGCAACCAGCTTCCCCAAAACCACATTCTGTTTATAAGAAAGATTTTATCCGATATACCGGACTAACAACCGATTATTTATTTAATACTGTTTTTATATGACTTTTATAGGGGATGGTTTAATTTGGGTATTTTATAGAAGGATCATACTTTCACAGTGGACCCTTGCCAGGATCCCTTGAGGACCCCGCTTTGAAGGCACCCCTTAAGGATATTTGTTAGAATTATAGAGCATATTACTATAAGCTGCGGGTATTTGGTACCGGGAGACCCACTTGGACCAAAAGTTACAAAAGGTTTTTCGTGGAGTTGTTCTTTGACTCACACAGGATATCGTATTACCAAATAAATAACCCAAAATGATAAAAAAAATTTGGGGCACCTACGGTGGTCAGAAATTACTCTTGAAAACACTGCCGTTTTTTCTGTCTTCAAATCGATAAAACTCTGCATAAATATTGATTTTTTCAATTGCAAAACGCCAAGAGGCGTGACCGCAACAAATTTGTTTAGATAGAATAAGAGTTTCATTGATAATTTAGAAAAAAATGTACAGTAAGGACAAAAATTTTAGTATCGAAATGACGAAAATGCTTAGTAGGCGGAAAACTGTTTCCTTGATGGAAAATATTTTCGCTCCATGTAACGTGGACTTTTTTGGTCATCTGCTACTTCGAAATTAGCTCATTTTATGATAATAATAATCATAAAAATTGCGCGAGGTTGCGCAATATTGAAAACGGGCAATTTAAAATTATTAGTCTATAAGGCCTTAACCCTAGTAATTCAAAATTAAGGTCAGGAAAGGATAATAATGCGTGAGCTGATTATTGGTCAGGTGTTTACTTAATTAATGCCGATTTTTTCGCGATCCTTCGCATGATTAGATATCCGGAGAATTTGATTGTTCACATACGAAGGTGCGAATAGGGTTTCACAAAGAACTGAATTTGGAGAAAAAAAATAACTTCTAAACTTCTTTAGGTTTATGTTTTTGGACATATTTGAACTATCAGAACAGGTTTGAGACCATTAAATTAAGCTCATAGAAGTTATTTTTAGGTGAGCATTGACTCACAGAATACAAATTGTATTTTCAATATAATGTGAAAACAAAAGTTTGTTGAATTATTAAATTAAATATACTTAGTATAAGAATAAAATCAGTTTTTTACATTTTATGGACATTTTAATAATTATAAAAAGGTGGTTGTTCGTTATTTCGACTTTTAGCTTCAAATAAATCGGCCAATTCCTTTAATAAGCCCTCATATCCGACAAAAATTTCAAATATTCTTATGCTAAGAATATTTCATGCAAACATAATTTATTTTTATTAATAAATTATAACCCACATCCGGACGTCACGAATGGGGTTCGTCCCGGACTATCCTATTTCTATTCTCGTGTCAAGTTTCTCCAAAATTTCGATCGATTTCCCAATTTTACAAATGAATTCATTTATTATTTTGCTTCCGAGCGTCCACAGCCCTTCCTTAAAATTGCGCGCCAACCTTAGAATTTTCTCGATTTTTCACATTATTCACTAAATCCGTTATCGACGAAAAATTGAATGGCCATTAAATACATATGTTACCTTTATTTACGAAATTATATTAAAAAACTAAACTTTTGTTGTCCCTATCGCACCTTAATAATCTTTTATTGCCTTCAAAAATGTTGTTTCACATTTTGTTCTTATCCATATTAAGCGCTCTGGAAATACAACTCTAGTTATTTTTTGTCGACCTTAAAACATCTGACCGGTCTCGATCGAAGAAAATAATGAAATTTGTCACAACGACTTGATATTCTCCAATATAAACATTTTACCAATAAATGTCGTTCCTTTTTTGAAATAAAATCGTATCCACTTGTAAATCAGTGGTGAAAAAAGGTTACCTTTTAAAGTTTCAAAAAATAAAAAATTTTCATCCGTTTGCATTATTTTTTGTAACACTAAATCGCTTTTTCGATAATTATTATCAAAACGTAACACCACCTTTATTATATTATAGAAATGTACACAAAAGTGTAAAAAATGATTCTATTCTTATAACTAAGTATATTAATGTTAATGAATTCAAAAACTTTATTTTTCAGCATGTATATTGAAAATACAATTTATTCGTGTATCAATGTCCCTAAGAAAACTTTGATAGGCTGTAATTTAATGTCTCAAACCTGTTCTGATAGTTCAAATACGTGTCAAAAGAAATAAACGCTGAAAAAGAGTTTAGTTGTTGTTCCAAGATCAGTGTCTTTGGACACGCCTATGGGTCTGAACCTTCGTGTGACAATCTAAATTCTCCGGATATCTAGATGCGAGTCGCGGAAGATCGCGTGAGGAAAATAGTCGCAGTTAAGATTGAAGGTTAGAGAGCAGCGCGGTGAGAATGATAATGGCGAGAGTGCTGCGACGGCGATTGGAGTGAAGTTCCGGTGACCGTAAATTTTTTTAGTGTTGGGAGATTTATTTTGTGAACGCGGGCAGCCGAGTGGTTATGCTCCTGCGTGCTNAATTGGCCGATTTATTTGAAGCTAAAAGTCGAAATAAAAGGTTCGATTTAAATAGAAATTCTATATTTAAAAATAGAGAATTGTGGAGACAAGGCACGTTGGTGGTGAATGAATAGAAAAAATACGCTATTTATCGAACTTTTATGTTCGTCAAATTTTTCTAAGGAAACGTTGAAAACAAAAAATACGATTTATTTTCAAAAATTTTTATGTTTGTCAATTTTTTTAAAGAGGTTTTTTCTTTCAAAAATTTTGTGTTAATCAATAATTTTAAGGAAGGTTGAAAGCAAAAAATCCGTTTTTTCTTTCAAAAATTAATAAGTTCATGAATATTTTTTGAAGAGATTTTGTTCGTTTGGAATCGTTGAACATTTTCGAGGCCTATTTTAAGAATTTTACAAGTAGTGAAATGTTTATGGTTGTATTAATACAAATTTCTTTGTCTTAAAGAAAAAAATTTTAACAAAATTTCGTTGTGAGAAACTTTAAAAAAAATATTATTGCATTTTATCCGAAATTTTCCATATATACGAAAACCATATATCAAACGGATGCTTGTAGAAAGAAGAACAATTTTAGTAAATTTTTTTTTCTCGAAAATTATACATGTATTTATGTTTATACATGTATTTTTTAAGGGAGTTTAAACGTGCAGCAATACTTTTTTCTCGTTCAAATTTTTCTGATTTCAATATTTTCACAGGGAAGTGACAATACAGAAAATGCCCTTTCTTGATACTTTTTAAAATTATTATGTTGAAATTATTTGAAAATAGTTAGTTTTGACCATTTACCAATAATGAAGAGGTATAAGATTGTCATTTTTTTGAATAGGAAGGGTTGTGTTTCCACAAGGTTTTATGGCTGGTCGTTTAATGGTTTTTAAAAAAATTTTAAGGACAGTACATTTTAGATTTTTTTTTGGAAATTTGAATGATGATTAATTTTCAGACATTCTGTTGAAATAGTAAAACTTAATTGCAATACTTTTAAAGGAAGGTTAATGTTTTATTTGAAAGGGGGGACGTTAAACCGATGTTTTTCATTTTGAAACGAACAATTATGTTGAAGAAATACTTTTAAAGAAAAAAAAACTGTCATTTATAAAAATTATTTTGTACTGTAGCACTTATTTTAAGTTTGTTAATGATTATATTGCTACTTAACTGACTTTTTAAGAAGATATATTCTTTTTGTAGGGTCATTTTTGTTA
>SCLH01001073.1:118880-159490 GCA_004367855.1 Oikopleura vanhoeffeni | reverse complement strand
AAATTTGAATGATGATTAATTTTCAGACATTCTGTTGAAATAGTAAAACTTAATTGCAATACTTTTAAAGGAAGGTTAATGTTTTATTTGAAAGGGGGGACGTTAAGCCAATGTTTTTCATTTTGAAACGAACAATTATGTTGAAGAAATACTTTTAAAGAAAAAAAACTGTCATTTATAAAAATAATTCTGTACTGTAGCACTTATTTTAAGTTTGTTAATGATTATATTGCTACCTAACTGACTTTTTAAGAACATATATTCTTTTTGTAGGGTCATTTTTGTTAAAGGCTAATTTTTTTATGATTGGTTTTAAGGTTGTTGTTTAATTTGTAAGGGGGGATATTAAACCGATGTTTTCATTTTTAACCGCTCACTGTTGTTGAAAAAAAAACTATTTAAGAAATAAACTGTTTAATAATGTTATTCTGTACTGTTTGACATGTTTAACTGTACTTTATTTTGTGTGGATTGGTTTCTAAGAAGGGGGTTACTGTTGAGGTCATGACTGTAGATTGTTATGAAAAACAATCTACAGTCATAGACTTATAAGATATCTTGGGTTTTAGACTGTNACAGCCCAAAAACTTCTACATTTAAACACAAAAGTAAGCTTAATTTGCGCATAAAGATAAGTTTTAAATTTTATTTGTTGAAAATTTTCTTTATAATATTTATCAAGAAAAGTTGATTAAGACTGTTCCTGAAATAGTCCCCACTGGCTCCCAAATTGTTTTCTCTCGTGCACATATGGGAAGCGCGCAATCAACAAACTGCTCTTGCATGTTCCAAGCGGCATTAATGCCCCTGTGAACAGAATCGGCTTTGTTTAATACAGTGATTTATCGGATTGGCACGTCCAATTTGGCACATGCTCTGAAAAAAATCAATCCGATCCATTTCCCAGGTGGAAAGAGTGAAAAGGTCGATCGATCATAGTGAAGGTTCTGATCTTCACATGCAACAAAATTTTAATAAATTCGGGTTTTGTTGAGGTTCATTACTGTGATTGTATGAAAAACAATCTACAGTCATAGACTTATAAGATATCTTGGGTTTTTAGACGTAGATTGTTATAACAAACAATCTTACAAGTTCATAGACCTAGAAAATAAGAACATATCACGCTTTCTCCCCAAAACACCACTTCTGTTTATTATTGAAAGATTTTTATCCCGATATCGGGAATAAACCGATATTATTATATTAAGTATGTTTTATAATGACTTTTATTGGGATGTTATTTGGGTATTTTTATAGGAAGGATCAGACTTTCACGTGGAGCCCCTGTGAAGAGAGATCGAGATCCCTGGAGCGTTTTGTGCGTATCAAGGTTGACTGAATTATTTTAATTTTAAGAAGCATACTTAGTTTTTTGGATTTTTAGGTAAGTTTCAGGTTTATCGAATTATGTACTATTTTGAATTTCAGGGGTTTGCGAAGATTTTCGAGTAGTTTCGTGATTAAATTAATTGATTTAGTCTGAAAATATTCAAAGATTTTTGAGATATAACGAGATTTTGCATCGATTTAGGTCGTAGATATTTGCTAATGTTTAATGGTCTGAATGGAACTAAATTTACTGTTCATGTTAAGAATACATTCATCTGGTATTTATTAAATTGGAGTGACTGTTAAGTGAATTATTATAAAAATGCTAATTATTGACGGGTCTTCACAGAAATACAAGAAACGCTTGGCTGATAAAATATATGGTTATAAATATCTTTAATTATGAGAAAATTGAGGAAACATCGAAAGAAATTTGTCCAAACTAAGACCGGGTGTATTTTCTTTAAAACTTAAGGACATAAGTATTGTTTTTATATTTGTAAATCTCGGACTTATGGTTATGCAAGTTATTTCTAGCAAATTTTAAACATATTTTTTTCTCAATTAAGGATATTTTTAAGAATTATTACGAGTATACTATAAGTAGGATTTGGACCGGGGAACCATGGGCCAACTAAAAGTTTTTCGTGAGTGTTTCTTTGACCTCAACACAGGTTACGTACCAAATAAAATAACCAAATGATAAAAAAAATTTTTTGGCCCTAGTGGTCAGAAAATACTCTTGAAAACTCCTTTTATGTTTCAAACTCGATAAAAAAACGGCATAAATATTGATTTTCAATTAAAAACGCCAAGAGCGTGACCGCAACAAAAATTTGTGTTTAGATAGAATAAGAGTTTTGAATAATTTTGAAAAAAAATTTTTTTGTCAGTTAAAGAAAAATTTTAGTATCGAAAATGACGAAAATGCGTAGGCGGAACAAATGTTTTCTGATGAAAATATTTCGCTCATGTACGTGGATTTTTGGTCTCTGCTACTTCGAAAATAGCTCATTTGTATGATAAAAATAATCATAAAATTGCGCGAGGTTGCGCAATATGAAAAATCGGCAATTTAAAAATAAGTCTATAAGGCATAAACCCTGTAATTCGAAAATTAGGTCGGAAGTTAACTATGCGTGAGATGATTATATCTTAGGGTTAACTTAATTAATGCGATATTTTTCGGATCCTTCGATGATTAGATATCCGGAGAATTTGATTTCACACTGTGACAGTATGCAACTTTCTCTGAGATTAATTAGGTTGCGCGAAAATAACTGCTCAAAAACATTATTATGTTGTTCGTCCCTCATTCTGCTTTCGACTCTAGAGAGAATCACACTAAATAAATAATGAAACTATTAAATAATTGTATTATATTTGCATAGCCTAGAACCCGCATAACTCCTTAAATAGTTGATCCCCGGACCAACTGTAACAATTGGTACCAGAAACTGTGGCTTTCAAATAAATATGTTATTAATTGTTTTTAAGAAAAAAATAGAGAAAAAATCACAAAAAAAAGTCCCACGTGGCAATTTCGTTTTGTTAATCAATTGGAAAATCCCAATAAGGTTTGATTGCAACTTAGAAAATAAAACAAAAAAATCCCACGTGTAAAGGCGTAATTCAAAAGGCCAAAAATAAATAAAAAAGTGAACTTTAATTTGGCCAAAATATTATTTTTGCTAATTCCTTATGAAGAGGTGATGCAGCCTCGTTTTAGGCAACGTCTGAATTAAACTGTTAAAAATTAAAAATTTCTGACTTGTTCAATTCGGAAATTTCATTTTAAAATATTATTGCAAATTAATAAACTCAATTCAAATTAGCCCAAAGTTAACGCTCCCAAGAACTTAAATGATGAATTTTGTAACTTGCTGTGTGAAACCGCAGATTTTTATCGAGAATATGAAAAATATTCTTGCGAATTCAGCAATACTTTACGTGCCCATCGCAGTCAACTTTTTCAGTTTATAACCGATTTCACAATCGCTCACGCGAGGTTAAAATTTGATAGAAATGTTGCTCTCAAAATAAATTAAATTCAAAAATACTTCTTTCAAAAGTATTTTAGAGAAAAATTTTGTACAATTAAAAAAAATAAATTTTCTGAACGTAACCGAACAAAAAATGAGATAGTTTTTTCAACTTGTCCAAATCTACCATAATTTTTTTGCCTCTGAAATGGGAATCCTTTTTCGCCAAAAATAAAATAGAATCGGACAACGCCAAAAATTGCGAATCCGATTCTTCGAAAAATGAAGAGGACAACACCGAAAATTTTCAGGTCAAAAAAAATTTTATAAATATAACTAATTTTTTGACAAAAATGATGCAATTCAAAAAAAAACTAAATTCCCCAATCTAAAATCACAATCAGGGTTTTGTACCAGCGACCCGTCAAATTTAAAACAATTCAATTTGACAAAACGATGTCTCGAATTTCTAGACTCTTACCTCTGAATCTGGGGGAAGAGGCTATAGATTCAATATACTCTAGAGTCGAAATATCTCGTTTGAAATTAATAAAATAGCGAGTAGGCGTAAAACGTAAAATCCCTTTTAGTAGTTCCTGCTCAAATGGTAAAGAAACAATCGCCAAAGAAACTTCACCAAAAGAATATTTAAACAATAAAGCAAAACCTAATAAATCTTGAGGGCTGTGACAGTTATGCAACTTTCTCTGAGATTAATTAGGTGCGCGAAAATAACTGCTCGAAAACATTATTTATGGTTTTCGTCCCTCATTCTGCTTTCGACTCTAGAGAGAACACACTAAATAAATAATTGAAACTATTAAATAATTGTATTCATTTGCAATAGCCTAGAAACCCGCATTACATCCTTAAATAGTTGGTCCCCGGACCCAACTGTAACAACACGAAGGTTCAGACATAGGGTGTCCAAAGAAACTGATTTGGAAAAAATAAAACTTCTTTAGGTTTATTTTCTGGACATATTTGAACTATCAGAACAGGTTGAGACCATAAATTAAGCTAATAAAAGTTATTTTTAGGTGAGCATTGACTTACAGATACAAATTGTTATTTTCGATATAATGTGAAAACAAAGTTTGTTGAATTATATTAAATATACTTAGTATAAGAATAGAATCAGTTTTACATTTATGGACATTGTAATAATTATAAAAAGGTGGTTGTTCGTTTTGATAATAATTATCGAAACAGGATTTACTGTTAAAAAAAATATCAAACGGATGAAAATTTTTATTTTTTGAAACTTAAAAAGTAAATTTCTTTACAACTGATTGTAAAAGGGATCGATTTTTATTTCAAAAAGGACGACGATTTATTTGTGGAAAATGTAATATTAGAGAAATCAAGGTCCTGTGGTCCAAATTCATTATTTTTTTTTGATCGGACCGCGGTCAGATTTTTAGGTCGACAAAATAACTAGAGTTTGTATTTCCAGGAGCGCTTAATATGGAAAGGTAACAAAATGGTAAACAACATTTTGAAGGAATTATTGGAAAATGTCAGAAAAGACATTTATTAGGGTTGGTGATCCCTAGAGGACAAAAAGTTTAGGTTTTTAAATATTTGTAATAAAGATAACATATGTATTCAAGCCATTCAATTTTTGTCGATAGGATTTATGGATATATGTGTAAAAATATCGGAAAATCTAAGGTGGCGCGCAATTTTTAAGGGGGCTGTTGACGCTCAGGAGCAAAAATATAAAATGGATATTTGTAAAAACTTGGGAAATCGATCGAAATTGGAAACTTGGGACACAGAATAACTAGGATAGTCCGGGACGAACCCCATTCGTGACGTCCGGTGTGGGTATATTTATTAAAATCAATTATGTTGCATGAAATATTCTTAGGCATAAGAATATTGAAACTTGTTTGTCGGATATGAGGGCTTATTAAAGGAATTGGGCCGTTTATTTTGAAGCTAAAAGTCGAAATAAAGGTTCGGATTTAAATGGAATTTCTCAATTTAAAAATAATAATTGTGGGACAAGGCACGTTGGTGGTTGAATGAAGAAAAAATACGCTATTTATCAACTTTTATGTTCGTCAAAATTTTCTAAGAGAAAAATTGAAAACAAAAAATACGATTTCTTTTCAAAAATTTTTTATGTTGTCAATTTTTTAAAGAGGTTTTTCATTCAAAAATTTTGTGTTATCAATATTTAAGGAAGGTTGAAAGCAAAAAATCCCTTTTTCTTTCAAAAATTAATAAGTTCGTGAATATTTTTGAAGAGATTTTGTTCGTTGGAAATTGTTGACATTTCGAGGCCTATTTTAAGAATTTTACAAGTAGTGAAATGTTTATGTTGTATTAAACAAATTTCTTTGTCTTAAAAAAAAATTTTAACAAAATTTCGTTGTGAGAAACCTAAAAAAATTATTATTGCATTTTATCCGAAATGTCCATATATAAGAAACCATATATCAACGGATGCTTGTAGAAAGAGTACAATTTTAGTAGATTTTTTTTCTCGAAATATTTATTGAAAAAACACAGGAAGTGACAATACAGAAAATGCTCTTTCTTGATACTTTTTAAAATTATATGTTGAAATTATTTGAAAATAGTTATTTTTTTTGACCATTACCAATTATGAAGAAGGTATAAGAATGTCATTTTTTTGAATAAGAAGGTTGTGTTTCCACAAGTTTTATGGCTGGTCGTTTAATTAGGTGACAATAAAGGAAAATACTTTTTATTTAGGATTGTTTTGAGGAAGGTGATAATAGAGAAAAATAATTTTTTATTAGATTGTTTTGAGGAAAGGTGACAATAGAAAAAAATACTTTTTATTTAAAACCGAGTTTTTCCATTTTGAAACGCACAATTATGTTGGAGAAATACTTTTAAAGAAAAAAACTGTCATTATAAAAATATTCTGTATGTAGCACTTATTTTAGTTTGTTAATGATATATTCTACTAAAACGACTTTTAAGAACATATATTCTTTTTGTAGGGTCATTTTTGTTAAAGCTAATTTTTTATGGTTGGTTTTAAGGTTGTTGGTTTAATTGTAAGGGGGATATTAAACCGATGTTTCCATTTTAACCGCTCACTGTTGTCGAAAAAAAACTATTTAAGAATAAACTGTTTAAAAATGTTATTCTGTACTGTTGACATTTAACTGTACTTTATTGTGTGGATTGGTTTCTAAGAAGGGGGTGACTGTTGAGGTCATGGACTGTAGATTGTTATGAAAAACATCTACAGTCATAGACTTATAAGATATCTTGGGTTTTAGACTGTAGATTGTTTATAACAACAATCTACAAGTCATTACTACAAATAAGACATATCCACAGCTTCCCCAAAAACCACACTTCTTGTTTATTAGAAAGATTTTATCCGATATACGGAAATAAACCGATTATTATATTAAATATATTTTATATGACTTTTATGGGATGGTTTATTTGGGTATTTATAGGAAGGATCAGACTTCACACATTTGGAATAATTGCATGATTTCTTTGTGTTGAATTTCCAGATTTTCACATTAACTTAACCTCCTCACACCAGAACGGAGAACTTCGCCTCACACCAAAGCCTATCTAAAGGCAATACTTTGAGCGCTTATCACGGGAAAACTGGAAAAATATCAATTTACTTATTTGTCATGATTGAGATCAAAGGTAAAATTAAGTGAACAACACGTAACATTTGTAAATTCGATGTTTGTAAACTAGATAACTGAGAGAGAAAAGAAAAGGTTCACTCACCTTGTATTCCTTGAAAAACATACATTTTTTTACAATGACATATAAGTTACAAATTAGGAGTGAAACTTTAGCTCTTGAAAGCTGGTCTAAATTTGAAATATATATTTTGAATCGCTTACAAAACATTATTCAATGGCCGGCGCGTCGAAATATATGCAGTAAAAATGTGAAAAATATTGCTAATCAGCTGAAAACTCAAAATCAGTACCACCTTTCGTTCTATATTTGATCGATTTGTCTATGTCGGTCTTTTGAGTTAAATTGGCCGTTCAATTCTTCGAAAAATAATTGTTTTGAAAAAATTTTTTTTTCATTATTTTGAGTTTCATAAAAATCACTTGTGAAAAATTATTCTTCGTATAGAGACTGCAGATAAAATAAACTTATATCAAAGAATCCTCAAATTCTAAAAACTTGTTCCTCAGAATTTGATATCATGTATCGTTTTCACACAATTAATTTTTTAAAGAAAATTTTGACGAAAATCCTAAAACAATAGGAAAAAATAAATTTCGAACGGCTCATCGGTATATAATTTTCAACAATATTTTGAAATAAAATTGCAAACTCTATGACATATTTGAATTCTAGGGTCTTGACGATGTTATTTCTTCGCCGTTTGGCACCGAAAATTTTTTGCCTTTAGATAGTCAAAGGGTGTGAGGGGGTTAAAGAATGTGGGAGACGGTAATGGGCTATTTTTAACAAATTTTAGGTGAAGTTTCTGAGAAACCTGGCTTCAGAAATAATTATTTATTCCAAATACGCAGTACAACGCTTAGAAAAGTTGCCAGTTACTATTTAGGCATCTGATACGGAACGGACGCATCACATATGTTTTAGTAGGCATCCTTGAAAATGTACTAAAAAGCCTACTCCTCTTTCATTTCTTATCATTTTTTCTTGTTATTCGAAATTTAACTTCCAAATATACATGCGCATCTCCAAGCGGAGCTCTTATTTGAAAATATTTTCCCAAGTGGTCAAAACAGTTTATTTGGGAGCCTGACGAAGAAGCCTACTCCTTCTTGAAAATATATAAGAATTTTTCAATTTGTGCATCAAATTCACCGCAAAGCCTGGATTAAGGTCCCAACGGAGCCCGTTTCTAATTTTTCTTTACAAAGTCTCAGGAACGCCTTGTGAATTTCTAGTTTTTGTTGAAATTCTGAACTTTCTTGGAATTTAAAAAAAAATAAAGGATGAAGTTAACGGTTTTTTGTCAGTATTTCGACTTGAGTGTCTTCATTTTTACTAGTGAAACGTTATTTCGATAACAATTTTAGATCAAAATTAATTTTCAAAATTAAAGATTTTGATTTTGAACATAAAATATTTCATTTATCTAAAACCGATATTATTTGGTAAAAAGGCATAAATATGAAAAAAAACCAAGAAACTAAATTAAACAACGAGAAATTCTCTACAAAAAAGGTCAATAAAAAAAGTATTTTATTAGTTCTCAATAATTGTCGCCCACACCCGTTAAGGGGGTTCTATAGGCCAGCCAGACTTTTTTCGAGGCGCATAACTTTTTCTTGCTACATAATAATACCATAAAAAAATTCTGTGACGATAGTTAATAAACTCGTTAGCAACTTTTGCTAAAAACTTTTAAGATAGAATTTACAACCAACCGGTAAATGAGGTTAACAGGTAGCAATAATTTTTTTGCAAAAGCTGATATATTTTTTTCGTCCTAATTCAGAAAATATTCATACAAAATAAGTTGTGAATTAGCATGCAGAAAAATAACTGCACGCGTTTTTCGATTTTGCGATATGCTTCTACAAGTTATTTACGAAACTATTTTTAAACATGTATCACCGATTATCCTGACAATTTGGACGAAAATGGACGAAATTGATATTATAAACTATGTTCGAAATATGTATGGTTCTAGCGCTAGAGATGAAAACATTTTGTCATTTTGCAATACTTAGAAAAATTTCGAAATAATTTCAGAAGAAAATTCTCCAATTTTTAACTTCTCTAATTATAATATCAGTAAACAAGCCACGCAGAATTCAAAAATGTAAAAAAAATAAAGTCTCTATCTATGCTAGATCTGAAGATAAAGCCCACCTATAGAACCTCCTTAAGGGGGGGGGGGCAGTGCATTTTGACAGATTTGCACTTTTTCAATTTTTTTTCTTAGGATGGTTATCTTTTTGCCCCTTCAGAATTTTCGAATATAATGTTTTTAAAATGTAAGGTGCCAACTTTGAGCTTACTTCATTCAATCTGATTTTTTCAGATCTACTATATGATTCAAATAGATTGTCCCAGTGAAAACGGGTCTATGAGCTTATTGAATCGTCACATAATCGATATTCAGTGTCGAAAGTAAACAGCGTCGAAGCTTTTCAAAACTGGACAAACCTGAATATCGATTTTTTTTGTCAAAACTTTTCAAAATAATCGAACCATTTCAGAACGAGAAAAGAAACCAAATTTCCGATTAAATATTTTAAATAAATTTCTTAAAAATATTGAATTGGAAATGGATTTGACACAAATAAATAATGTGTCATAATTAATTGGTCTGCCCTATAATCCTGTTGTTTATGACTATTTTTAAAAATTATCAACGCGGAAATCGATTATCCAATTTTAACTTAAGGTTCTGCGCAAAATCAGACTTTTTCTATAACTGTAAAGCTAATAATATTTGGTCATAATCAATGAAAGATTAGTATAACTTAAACGAAAAAAATGTTCAAAGTTCGAAAAAAACCGCTCTCGCACACCAGGGTTTTTCCAAAAAAGGAAATAATTAATCTAAAAATGGCGGCCGACAAATATAAGGTCTAAACGTAACAAGGGTGGTTGTTTGCACGCCGCCGTTATCTAATTTTTTAACAAACTGACCCACGTAACCAGCACTGTTGAATAAAACGGTATATAACCATAAAATTATTTGAATATCAATTATTTCGTAACAATGATATTTCCATAATACCCAGGAAGAGAATTTGGAAATGAAGGACGAACCAAAAACGGTTTTGTTAAACAAAAATCGATATGCCGTGGTATGCCATTTGTCTAAAAGTTTCTACAAATTCCTTGCACCAATATCTTATAGCTATTTTTCATGAAATTTAATTCTTTATTTGATGCATATCGAAATTTTGGTTTGAGACCATTTTTTTGCATTTAAGTACATCAAAATTAAGAGCGCCCGTGATGGCATTATCTTG
Source organism: Oikopleura vanhoeffeni (assembly GCA_004367855.1). Classification (NCBI taxonomy): domain Eukaryota; kingdom Metazoa; phylum Chordata; class Appendicularia; order Copelata; family Oikopleuridae; genus Oikopleura; species Oikopleura vanhoeffeni. Next base: position 149,232 of record SCLH01001073.1, on the reverse strand, counting down.
AGTTTTAAAATTCTTGCACAAATATTTCATAGCTATTTTTTCATGAAATTTAATTTTACATTCGATGCATATCGAAATTTTTGTTTGAAACCATTTTTTTGCATTTTAGTAGATCAAAAATGAGGGCGCCCGTAATGTCATTTTCTAGAGTTCTTAAATTCTTGCACAAATATTTCATAGCTATTTTTTCATTAAATTTAATTCTATATTCGATGCATATCGAAATTTTGATTTGAGGCCATTTTTTTGCATTTTAGCAGGTCAAATTTATATAAAATCGAGTTAATTTTAAATACGGCACGGTGATTGGCCGCAAGCCATATAAAAACAAGTCTCGTCATTGGCGCCGAAAACGAAAATTAATTAGCCAATTGGCAGCTCGGATTAATGCACGTGATAAAAGACAAGACGAGAGCATTTTTTAATCCTTTCCAGGTGTGTTGTGGGGTGAAACAATAACGGCCTTTTTTCACTTGGACAATCTTTTTGAATCATATAGTATAATTTTTACTGTATTAATTGCCTGTTTAAAACACACTCAAAAAACGAAAGATTTCGGTTGAAAGTGTCAAAATTGATGTACAAATGTTTTTTTTATAAATAAGAAACCGGAAAAAACGATTTCGATCACCGAATTCAATTTATTTTTCATGGTTTATTACAATTTCTATAAAGAAATCAAAAAATTTTAATTTCAAAAAAATTCGAAAAAAACTGAAATTTTGGCACGTCCTAAGAAATATTTTTTCTCATGAGATGAATGAAATAAATTGAATTCGGTGGTCAAGACGGCTTAACAATTTGGCAACTTTGATTTAAATAAAAAAAACATTTTGTTTTAACTAGGGCTCCAACTGATTTCTCCCGAACCGTAGTTTCGTTGCAAAAATTATGATTTAGAGTTTGACCAAGAGCGAAGAAAAACCAAGGGAATATTCGAAAATGGTTATAATATGACGGTAATGTCAAAAACATAATTTTGAAAATTTTTGAACAAGAAATAAGGAAAATTTTTGAAATATTTTCAAATAGTTTCCACCAAAAATCACAATGAAATGTCATAAGATATTTCAAGAAGCATATAAAAAATATGTGGTCATCAACGCGAAAAGTTAAAGTGGTTATTTTGAAGAGTGTTTTTCGTTGATTTGAAAAAAATAATGTAATAAATTGGAACAAAAAACAAGGCATTTTTTAATAATGTTCGAAACTTTTTTCAAAAATTTCTCATAATTTGTCAAATTTGAAAAATTTAACTGGAACTCAAAAATTTCTAAAAAAGCAATAATTCGAAAATTTTGTAGTAACAAAAGTTTCCTGGATTATGAAACAATACTTTGATGGTATATTGAGAAGAATATAAAAACCCAGGAAAAAGTTTTTCATCAAGAGCCAATATCCGTATCTGCCACAATTCGGGTCGATAGTGAAATGTATAAATTTGAGATTTTTAACCTGAACAAGCAAGAACAACATTTCACTTTTTATACATTTCACTATCGATCCCCAAAATTCACCGACCCCTTAACTGAATTTGCCAACCCCTGCCTGTTAGTCTTTCGTGATTTAAGCCCCTCATCAGTATAAATGCGCCCATTCCTTCTCCGACAAGAAGGTTTTCAGCGGGAATTTTGACATTATCGAAATGTAAATCTCCAGTATCACTTCCTCGCATTCCCATTTTTCGAGGAATTTTTTTGGCACTTACTTCAGTTGAAAAATGTTATTGGAAAGTTAGATGTTGCGGCCAAAGAAACATCACTGTTTTCAAGTGGTAATTATTCTGTTTTACATTCAAATCGTTTCGTTAAAATATGATGTGAGGTTAATTTTTGAAAAGGTAAGTTTTTCTATTCAACCCATGGAAGTTTATATAAGATCAACCTTTTATTTAATTAAGTTATAGTTAAGTTGAAATGGAGAATAAAAGTCGAATAATAAATAAAAATTGTATTTTTATTTCAACAAAAAATCATTGGAAAAGCAAGGCTCAGTTAACCCCATGATACTACCAACCATGAGCTACTTGATTCTTACGTCCGATCAGAATATTTATCGAATTTAAAAAAAATTCAGAATGAGTTCAAAATATTCATAAAAAATTATGAATTAAAAGAGATAGTGGGTGCTTCCAGCAATGTGCTGTAGAAAAGTGAGTATTTTTGAAAATCAAATATGTTTTATGAGAATTGAGTGGATTTCTATATTTTAAATTGTACATTGAAGTTCGTAACCTTGAAATGTACAGCGTGAGTTTTTCCGATTTCTCCCCTTCTTTACCCAGACGGTTATGTGAACTCCGTCTGTCAAAACACGGTTTAGTGCCGTTGTTGTTAGAAACAAATGATTGCTTTCGCAATCATCGAGGATTCGAAAACCGATTCGGTTTTCGATTCTCATTCCCTCTCGAGCCTAAATATAAAATAACCATTTTATTTGTTTTATGATGCACTTGCAGGGTTACCCACGCACATTCTGTTAAGCATAGGTCGACCTATGCTTACAGTGGTACCAGATCTTGTGCCCTGTCAGTAGTCATTTATATTTTTAGGGGGAGTCCACAATTTTAAGGAGAATTTTTTTTTCGAAAGATGTGATTTTTAAATAATTTCAGAGATTTCATTCAGAAGCTTTTAGATACTATCCGCATTTTTTTATAGATTAATTTTAAACCGTTTTTGAAAGTCACGTTTTTTCATTTTTTTGCAAGTAAGAATGTTTTTTTTTTGACAAAATATAAGATTTTGGTCAATATTTTTACTTCAAAAAGGTAATGCTAGCTATGTGAGGGATCCGCCAGAATTAACTGTTTCATATATAAAATAAAATTTCCGACTTTTTTGACGATAATTATTGCTCGTTTTTTATTTCGGGCTCTAAAAAAAATATAATTTTGGAATCTTTTCAAAGAAAAGTAAATCAAAATTTCAGTAAAATGAAAAAAAGTTTGTGACGATATTGTCCATAAATTCTGGATGGTTGACCACCATACAGATGAGCCTGATGTTCACATGAGAGAATTTAGTAAAAAATTTCATTACGCACTATTAAGAGAAAACTTAAAAAAGTTAGAAGTGGATTCTGCTCACATTGATTTTGATAATTTAAGAGAATTCGCTGTAGAAACGCTATTAAAAATTGGTGTTATTTATGAATATAACCCTTGCCCAAAAAAATGCCTAACGCCCCTTAAAATGGACCATTGTAAACCGAGGGACTTTGCCGCAGAAACCCTAGAAAAAAACGGCAGTGTTGCAAATTCCACTACGGACACCATAAGTGATCAGAGTTTGAAAAATACATATTTCACCACGGACACCCTAAGTGATCCTAATTTTCAAATAACAGAGGCAGATTCAAGGACAAGCACCCGTATTTGTCCATTTTTAAGGCCTGAAATAACGGCTATTTTTGTTCCAGATGCAATCAAAACTAGTGCTATTGTAACTTATTACGGTAATATAAAAAAAGTTGAACTAATTCCCAAACACTCAATTTCAAATTTGGCTTTTATTTTTCGGCTAACGTTTAATACCAAATTCAATTATTTCAAATTTCAAAAAAATTCTAAATATTTTCGTAAAAAATCCAATTTTTTTGTTCAATTTGGACAATTTTTCTCTGGAAATTTCGTTTCTTGCTTTTATAAAAATCTGAGGAGACGAGGTCATAGATTTATTATGACACTTGAAACCCATATTTCGCGTTTGAAATAAATATAAAAACGAAAAAAAAACATTATTAGTTTTGAGCTGGAGAGCTTATACTCGCATTTTATTTATTCCTAGGTTTTCCCGTCACCAAATCCAGTTAGTTGTTCAAAAACGCAAACAAAAGAAAAAAAAAACTATTAAGAAACCGCCGATTCACTGTACTTGTACGGCAAAAACAATCATTTGTATGGGGAGCTGTGAACTCCGTCTGTCAAAACACGGTTTTGTGCCGTTGTTGTTANCCTAAATATAAAATAACCATTTTATTGGTTTTATGATTCACTTGCAGGGTTACCCACGCACATTCTGTTGAGCTTAGGTCCGCCTATGCTTACAGTTAGACAGCCACCAAATGGGTGAAAAAGCGGCAGATGTAAACAAAAATTTTTTCTGCCGCAATTTTACTCGGTAAAAAAGAGGCAGATTTTAGAGTGTGCTCTAGACTTATCAACTAAGTTTTATAAAGTTATTTTAAATAATTAAACAAAAATAATTTATTTGATATTAAAAAATTATATTCGACTAAAATAAAAAAGAGAAAAATATTATGGACGGAAAAATCCGACTGAAAATTTTACCCAGACGATCTCAACCCAAATTTAAAATAAAGTTGACGAGGGATGATGTTTAGGACATAATAAATTTAATCAGCATTATCTTTTTTCATCCAATCAAAAATAAGCAAAAAATTTTCAAAAAATGCATTTAAAATTGGCCCCTTAANGCCTCCGGACCGCTTACTGTCCCTCCCCTACTTCTTTTTTGCCTTCCCTTTTCCCCGGGCTTGCAGCGGTGCGCATCGGGCTTTAGTCCCGCACCGCGCTTATTTGTCCATTTCCTGAATTCGCCGCTCGGTCTGTGGTCCCATTTCTTTTTTGCTCCTGGCGCGGCCTTTTTCCGTGCCCCCTCTCAGAGTTGTATTCGCGCGTTTCGCGTCCCTGCCCCTTTGCCGGCCTTCGGCTCGCCCTTTTTCCGGTGGGTGATCCTAAGGACCAAGTTTAGTTTTTTTCATATATTCTTTGTAATACAGATAACATATGTATTCACAGGCCATTCATTTTGTCGAATAAGTGATTTAATGGATATATGTGTAAAAATATCGGAAAATCTAAGGTGGCGGCAGATTTTAGGGGGCCTGTGGAGCTCAGCCAGAATTAAACCAGATGGATTCATTTTGTAAAAACTGGGAATCGATCTGAAATTTTGGAGAACTTGGCAACAGAATAATAGTACCCGGGACGAACCCCATTCGTGAACGTCCGGCATGTGGGTTCACTAATTTATTAATACAAATAAATATGTTTGCATAACTATCTATAGGCATCAAAGAAATATTTGTAAACTTGTTGTGTTCGGATACTGCGGGCTTATTAAAGGATTGGGCCGATGTTCTTTGAAAGCTAAGTCGAAATACAGGTTCGATTTAATAGAATTTCTCTCTTTAAAATAGGAATTGTGGGGACAAGGCACGTTGGTGGAAGACTAAAACAAATTTACGCTATTTTCTAAGCTTTTATGTTTCGTCAAAATTTCCTAAGGAAGGTTGAACACAAAATATCGATTTCTTTCAAAATTTTTTATGTTTGTTCATTTATTTTAAGGGGTTTCTTCTTTCAAAATTTGTGTATTATCACATATTGTTTAAGGAAGGTTTGAACAGCAAAAACATCGGTTTCTTTCAAACATTATAAGTTTCGTGAATATTTTTTAAAGAGATTGGTTCGTTGGACATCGTTGGAACCTTTTCGAGCCTATTTTAAGAATTTTACAAGTAGTAAACTGTTTATATGGTTGTGATTAATACAAATTTCTTTGTCTTAACCAAACTTTTTTTAACAAATTCGGTTGTGAAGAACCTAAAAAAAATTATTATTGAATTTTTATTCCGAATTCGTCCCCATATATAAGAAAAACATATTAAACGGTATGCTTGTAGAAAGACGTACAATTTTCGTTAGATTTTTTTTTCTTCGAAATATTTTTGGAAAAAAAACACTGGGGAAGTGCATACAGAACCATGCCCTTTCTCTGATACTTTTTTAAAATTATTATGTGAACATTCTTGAAAATAGTTTATTTTTTTGACCATTGTTACTTAATTATGGATGGTATCCGATGTCCCTTTTTTTGAATAAGAGGTTTGTGTTCCACCAGGTTTATGGCTTGGTCGTTTAATTTAGGTGACAATGAAGGACAATAATTTTTTAGGATTGTTTTTGAGAAGGTGACAATAAGCAAAAAATTACTTTTTATTTTTAAATACCGATGTTTTTTCATTTTGAAACGCACAATATGTTGGAGAATATACTTTTAAAGAAAAAAAACTGTCATTTATAGAAATTATTCTGTCCTGCGCACTTACTTTAGTTTGTTAATGATTATGCTTGCTACTCAACTGACTTTTTTAAGAACATATATTCTTTGTAGGGGCCATTTTTGTTAAGGCTTAACTTTTTTTAATGGTTGGTTTAAGGTTGTCGTTTAAATTTGTACGGGGGGATCTTAAAGATCGTTTCCATTTTTTAACCGTCACTCTTGTTGAAAAAAAACTATTTAGAAATAAACTGTTTAATAATGTTATTCGTACTGTTTACATGTTAACCTGTACTTTATTTTGTGTGGATTGGTTTCTAAGAAGGGGGTGACTGTTTGAAATCATGACCTTGTGATTGTTAATGAAAACACTCTACCAGTATATACTTATAAGATATCTTGGGTTTTAGACTGTAGATTGCTTTTTAATACACAACAATCTTACAGTCAATAGACCTAGAAAATAAGACATATGCACAGCTTCTCCCAAAAAACCCTTCTGTTTTATTAGAACGATTTATCCGATATACGGGAAATAAACGATTATTATATTTGAAATATTTTTATCTGAGCTTTAGAAATTGGGATGGTTTTTTGGTGTATTTTCTAGGAAGGATAGATTCAAGCTTTTGGTCAAGAATCATCATTCTTTGCTGAAGTAAGAATACTTTGTACAAACAGAGATAATTTCAACCATCACAAATAAGTGCTAACCAAGGACTACCGTGCATTTGAAACTTATTCTCAATGTCGTTATAATTTGATCCTCTCATTGTATCAAACGGCAAACGAGATATGTGGGGGGAACCTTTCAAGCCCCCTAAGTGTGTTCGAATGGCCCAGTGTGCACTGCACACTCCCCCAAATTGTATGCTTGTTTACGAGGTTATATTATTATCCCGGTAAATGCAATTTTAAAGACATTTTGTATGATGAACTGTATTTGAAGAATGCATGCAGTATTAAATGTATGTCATTTTGTTGTCATACAAAAATGGAATGATATCAAAAATATTATATCAAATTCATATCAGTTTCTGAGCAAACAGTATTAATTTCTCCTTCTGAAATAATAACCATTTTGGGATCGATCATTGCCACTTCGTCTTCTCTTTTATTTGCTCTGCACTTGCCAAAGATAAACTAACAATTTGGTTTGATAACAAATTAATTTTATTTACAATACTTCACAAACTTTGCCACAAAAAGGTATTTATACGATTTTAATCTTTAGGCCTAAGGATTAGCGTTCGCATTTGAACTAATTGTCAATGTCGTTATTGTTGGTCCTCGTATTGATCAAGCGCGAACGCGAATTGCCAGGTCTAAAGATATCAATATTAGATATGTTTAAAAATTGGCAATAAAAAACGAAACTTACAGTTTTTGAGGTAGACGAAAGAAAATAATTTTGTACTATTTTTTTTTTATTTTCACTACTGTAGTTAAACTTTTTAATTAAAGACTAATTTTAATCCGATGCTGAAGAACTTTTGCGCCGTACATCAGATGTTTATAAAATTCTTTAAGATTCATGCAAAAACATATTGTTACCAATAATAATAACATTATGTTATGGGTCTTATTTTGGATTTTAAATAAATGACTCTAAAAACAGAGAAAATTATGTCGTTTTAAAAATTTAAATTTTTCAATTTTGACCAATTAAAGACTTTATTATTAGGACTTGAATTTATTTTGTGCATTATAAAATAAGGCATTTAAATTTCGCCAGATTTTAGCTAGTGAGATAGAACAACATCACACGATGATTTAACGCGAGCCAATCATCGTGTATATATGTTAAAGTGATTTCTGGAGCTTTTCTCGCTAGCTGAAATGTAACATATTGTTAATGTTCTATAATTTTTCAAACAAAAGCTTTTGAATTTGAAATTTTACAGCCAAAACCTTCTTAAAGTGACTATCGACTGTATATTGTCAAGATCACGTCTACCATAAAATATTATCTCATTATTTGCTCAAATTAAATGAAATAAGTTTGTGTTTTTTTTCCATTTATTTTTTATTCAACAAATTTAAATTAATTCTACATCTCCCGAAAAAGCTATTTGTGACAATTTAAGTGAAATTTTCGAAAGCATGTCACAAAACTTTTACGTAGTTTTAAAAGTTAAGTATTTAAACCGGAAGTAGGAGACCGGAAGTCTAGAATGAAGTCTAAAAATAGCCATTTTAAAGGTTTCGTTATGTTTTAATATTTTTGATTTCAATATTTAATATTTTCTGTTACCGCTGAAAAAGTGTTCAATCAGCTTGAAAAATTCAGTATTCACACTGAATTTTTCAGACTGGACGTCAACGACCTTAAAAATAGGGTCAGTAATTTTTATCAAATATTTTTGTATTTTTGTGAAAGAATAAATCTTTTTATATAAATCTCCTTACAAGCGGTTAGAATTTATGGATGTGAAGAAGATTTTTTTGAAAGCTTTCACGAAAAAATATTCTCAAAATTTTTTTATTAATAGTCAGGTTTATTAATCTTTGTGAGCCTTTTTATGCTGAAATTTTTAAGGTCAAGTTTTATTCAAATATTTTTTAACCTTTTTAAAGATTAAACATTTTTAACTGACTGAGGAGGTAGGTGATTAAGGTTGAATAAAACTGAATACAAACCAAGACGTGGCAAAAAGATGCAGAAAAATACAAAAATTGCCAAAAATATGATAAGGAATAAAGTAGCCAATAATTTATTTTCACCGAGCCATTCAATAAGACGGGAAATCCATGTCGAACCAGTTGCTATATCCATCATTTGCTCTAAACGTATATATTTATTTTCTTAATTGGAGAAAAAAACAGTTGAATGATGCCGATTTTTTAAATTTTGTTTTTTTTTGTTGCATCGAAACCGAATTTTACCAAGTGCACTGAAGCACAGTGATAGCCTATCACTGATAGGCATAACTTATGTGGCATAAGTAGGGTCAGTACCAGGAGACTAACCGGCAAAACTAAACCCCTCAGTACGGAATCCGTACTACGGATTCTTTGAGAAAGACATTTTTGGAGCCATCAAATGGTCACAATTTGAGTATAAAAGAACAACCTTTCGGGCTTCAAAATCGTTCTGAAGGTTGTTTTCATCCCGATCACGCTACAAAAACTTACAATGAAGATAAACTTTTTCTTGACTCCAAATTGGTCCGTATAAAGAATTTAGATTCAGATCAATTTCGGGTCAAGAGAAGGTAAACCTTTTCTTGAACCCACCAAGGCAATAATCAAGAAAAGATTTCCCGGTTCTACTACGCTCATCAGAAAGTCGACCCTTATTTATTTTCTTTCATTTTTCAAATCACTGAAGATTAAACGGGAAATGGATTTTCAAGTAGAAATTTAAGGGAACTAATTCTACCTTTGAGGAAAAGTTGTTTATAGATTTTGGATGAACAAGAATTCATTTATTTTTGGAAAATAATTTATGGAGATAATGGAGGAGCAAAGTCAAGGTGTAAATTAATAGATAATCGTTTCAAAATATCCAGAAAAAGTATTAACCCTCTTGCACCGTAAACGCAAATGTAGTGCATGTACCATTTTCGCCGTTTTGTCCAGCTCTTTTAACAAATCATATAATATGACAGCCCTGACGTTTAAAAATGATTTAAATAAAGCTTCCGAGACCCAAATATATATTTTAATTTGGGTGCAAATATACTCAGTTTGTTCTGAACGATGGCTTCTTCTAAACAACAAGCCATTGTTTGTGCCTTATCACTAGCCAATCACAGCGCTCGGTGAAAGTATCCATAGCGTCGCGACGTTAGGGAACGTTAGGGGACGTTAGGGGAACGATCTCCGAAAAATTGGTATTTCCTGAGTTATTTCGCCATTACGTATCATTTATAAATCAAATATATATTATCAAAGCATATCCCTCTAGGGAGAAGGTTGTTATTTTCTAGTTTGGTCTAGTACATTATGTACGTTAAGTAGTACGAATGTACTTGATCAAACTAAAAAATAACAACCTTCTTCCTAAAAGGATATATCAAAAATATATATGAAAGACCCTTGCTGGACAGAACCTGAATATTTGAATGATCTGATATGCGAGCATTTGATTGGATGGCCACTCATATTTAAGCAGATTTTATTGGCTTATTCTAAAAGTTAGGTTTTGGATTGGCCGGGTCAGCTAAACATTTTAAAATGTTATTACTGTTCTGACCTAGTGATGAATGCTAATAGTTCATTTAGAACCAAAATAATCGAGATGTTATCACTCTTACAGCTACAAAATAAAGTTCTTACGACGGTTAGTTCGTATAATTTGTAGCTGTGAGAATGATAACGTCTTGATTATGTTTTTTCTAAAAAGCACCTTAAACTTTTATAATAAGGTCAGAAAAGTAGGTTACATAGTTAATCGGGTATATTGTGACACGAAAAACCTAAACATATTTACTATACAGTAAAGAGAGGAAAAAATTATAATTTAAATGACGCAGCGTCACTGGCGCTATTGCGAATAAAATTCAAGGACCAAATATCAGCGCAAAAAATTAAAGGAAACAGAAAAAAAATTTGGGAGATTTTACTGGTCACCAAGAAATTCGGGGCGCAAGAAATTTCATTAAGTAAATTGTGGCCCGTGAAATTATTCTCAAACAGAGTTAATTAAAAATAATAAGAAGACTGAAATTAAATTAATTTTTTCATAAAATGCATTTTCTGCCTACGCATTTTTGCCATTTTCGATGGTTAATTTTTTCCTCAAATGACCAAATTTGATTTCGAAATTATTCAAAAATTATTAAGTCTCTCTTAAATTAATATTTGTTCCCTTTTCATCGAGTTTAAAGACAGAAAAAAGTTATCAAGAGTGATTTTCTGACCACCAGGTGGCAAATTTTTTTTATCATTGCGATCTTTTCAATTGGTTACGATCACCCCCTCGAGGTTAAAGAACACTCATTAAAAGTTTTAGTTTGCCCATTGAGCTTCCCGAAGTAGACTATACAGTATACTATACTTTTTCTGAAAAAAGGTCAAATTTGGTAAAATATATATGTGGCATTTAGGATGAAAAAATAAGCCATGCCGATTCAAATTAGTATACTATACTTTATAGTATACTAATTTGAATCGGCATGTCTTATTTTTTGATCCTAAATGCCACATATATTTTACAACATTTGACTCTTTTTCAAATTTCTAACACACAAGTTCTAGATTCCCAGCGAGCGTCTTTTCCAACCTACGCAAAACTAACCCAAACAAGACGATGAATATTTTATTACTAGGAAAAAACACTGGACTAGAAAATGTTTTACTTAAACTGCGGATAATCTCCTTTGAGCCTTTCAAAGTGCATACTTTTTTTGCAATTGTTTGCACTTTAAGGAAGTATAGGCTATACCGTATCCTTTTCCGAACGGAACTCCATCTCAAAAACGCTAACTATCTCTATAGCGCGTGTTCGAATCCCACTGATGTTGTCTAAGTGATTGTCTTAGTGATTGCTTGAGTGATTACACATCGATAACATTTAGCGGTTCCATTATTAAGACCCTTGCCTATAATCATATTCAAGATAATCACTAAGGCAACATTAGTGGGATTCGAACACGTGCTATAGAGATAGTAAGCGTTTTTGAGATGGAGTTCCGTTCGGAAAAGGGTATAAGTCGCTGGTTTAACAAGGTCTAAGGGGCATTAAAAATGTTACAAATTTAATAGAAATGGTCAAAAACGCACTACCGATCAAAAAATCTAATCAAATTTTCAAAATTTTCTTGTTTTTTCCTAAGTATATTTTCAAATTAATTTAAAAAATAACGTCCGTTTGCATTTGACCACCAAAACTTCAAAAAATCACCTTAACGGTATCCAATTTTCCGATCAGTGTTTGTTAAAGAAACGGTGGTTTATTGCATATTATAAAGAAAATAAAGCACCTAATGAAGAAATTTTTCCAACGTTAGTTTAGTCTATTAATTATTCAGGGTATAACTATTAATGGTTCAGTTCATTTTAAAATAAAACCTAGGAGGAGATCGTTTTTCCGTTTCGGTTTATATCTTTTTGTCTCGCTTTTGTGTCTAGGCGTGTACTAGTATGCATACAAAAAGTTTTGACACAATTCTCACGGTAGCTAAAGGCTAGTTCTACATATCTCTTTATTGCCCTCTCCCAGAGATTTGGTCCCTCAAAAATACGGGGGTGAGAAAACGACGCGTCATTTGAAAACGAGTCATTCAATTTAGTTTTTTGATAGCTCAAACTGAGCACAATTATCTAATTGATATAAATATTAAAAATTGTTTTTAATAGGACCAATATTTTTTTTCTAATATTACTGAAATTGTTTAATTATTAGTTTTTGTTAAAAAATAGAAAAAAAGGTCTGAGAAAAAGTAGAAACAATGGTCTGATTCGGACCAATTTTTATTTTGTATTATTCACTAGATATTTGTGCGCAGTTTGAGCTATCTAAAAACGTAATCGGCTGAGTCGTTTTTGAAAACGCCGTTGTTTTCTCACCCCCGTGTTTTTGAGGGACAAAATCTTTGGGAGAGGGCAATAAAGGGATATTGGTTGATCTCAATAATATCCTCGAAGCTCTGGTTGGCTAATGTTTGATCGAGAAAAAATCAATCTCAGCGATCTATACCGTATAGACTATACTCCCTTAAGGGAGTACCCCACGCGGGTTTTATTTCGGCTCTCAGACATGGTAGAAAGCTAATTGTTATTGCATTCTCATTTTTGTTATCGGTTAATCCTAAAACATTAAAAAAAAAATTTTTCGATGTAAAAAAATTTCCAAAATTTCCTATTTTTTCTAAGTATAAATTTCCTTCTATTGTCTGTAACTTTCAAAGTTAAAATCCGTTGACGCTGATTTTTGTTGCATGAGTTCACTTTGATTTCAATCTTAAAAAAATAAAAAAATTTTAATTTTCGAAAAAAAAAAAAATCTGAAATTTTCTTAGATTGATAAAATCGACGTACCCCACGTTAAGGGAGAAGGGACTGTACCTGTAGTTTGGTTTTTGAGTGTTTCGTTATCTGTTAGTTGTTCCGGAAGGAATTTTGAGAAAGAATGTTCAGTGGCGACGGATTCTAAATCTGCCACAGGCCCCTTCAAAAATGTGTAAGAATCCATATTTAGTCATAATACTATAATATTATAGAAAATTTAGAGCGAAAATGTTCTCACGATACCACGTAATATATATTGAATAAATTACGAGAGAGAAAGCGCGGGCAAAAGCTACACGTTATAAAGCCTCTTTATAAATTAGGTATTTTGAGTACAAAATTGAGGTCGATTATCGACCGTTGATAGTAAAATGTATGCAATATTTTATATTTTTGAACAGCCTAAAAAATTCAAGAACTCGAAATTGAATATTCGCGCATCTTATAATTTGACATACTAAATATCCCCTATTCACACTTTCCGCGAATTATCCCGGCCAACTACTAAAAAACACACTTCGTTTACTATACAGGGCTCGGGATATTCCAGAAAGTGTAAATAGGGGATATTGGCATTAAAAAAATTTCAAAGAACTAAATTTAACTACAGGTTGAAAATTTTTGGACGTAAAATCTGTTTATAATTATTTAATTAATTTATTTAATAAATTAGAGTCGCATTTTATTTGGGAAATTGATTGGAATCATTTTGGAACTAAGACAATGATAACAATTTTAACGATTTTCGCGACCACCCAATAATTTTTTTATGAATTTGTGACATTTTTATTGAGTTAACATCGATTGATTTTCAACAATTTGAAAAGTAAATTGGTTAATTTGAGAGTGTAGTTGTTTTAGTGGTTAAACTTAAGCGAGAGTTAAAATTATCTGTGCCCTCAGGCGATCGAGTTAACTAATCAAGAGGAACTTTACCATTTAACAACACTTTTTCACTACTGACAATGTGATAGCAAACCCGGTCACAAACTTTTAAGTTTAATTTGGTATTAAATAAAAATGAATAATAAATGTTTATTTTATATTTTTATTAACTGACGTTTCGCGTTAGCATCTTGCATTTTCACAGAATAAATGTTTATTTTACCAAAACAAGTTTTATAAAAAAACGTTCAATCTAGGGCACCATGGATTTATTTTAAAACAAGCAAAAAAATGTTCACGGTTTTTCTAAGAAAATACAGCGTCGGCCTTAAATTTTGAAATCAGAGCACTTATTTTTGAAAATTTTGGAATATAATTTTCAAAAACGAATTATAGCTGGATAGCAAAGCTGAGCAACAAATGTAGCGGAAAATACCTGATTGTGTTGAAGAAATTTCAGGATTAATAAATTTAGTCTGCATGAAAGTTGGGAGAGTACCTGTTGAAATTTCAGTATTTTCCGGATTTTTTTCCGTAAAAACAATTTCGAGATTACTATCCGTTTGTACATCATTTTCACTTGTTGACATTTTTCCTGGAATATCTAGATCAGGTAAAGCTAAATGTAGTATTAAAAATCAGCCAACTGACAAACCCACTAAAACTAGTAAAATTATTTCTTGTTTTTTGACAACAAATTTTTTTTTTGATAATCTTATTAATACATCGAATAGATACTGTTTATAACTTTCAAATAGAATTCCGAGAAAATTTCAATATTTTTTGTGCGCTCATTTTTTATCTCTGTAATTATTTCAGAGGGACGCAAAAACCATAATGCCAACGTGCACGCTGATTGGTAGACAAAAAATATTTTTTTGGGAATTAGACCTTAGGTAGAACTCTAGAATTTAGAATAGGAAATACCAGACTAGAATTGATTTACTCACAAAACCCCCATCAAATCAGTTTAAAATACGAGATTGTGATGCCGAAGTTACAGGTCTGATAAAGTTAGCGCCTGGGCCAAAAAATTCCCGGCCCAGCCAAGACCCAGCAAAATTTCCAAAAAAAAGTAGCCCAGATATGGCTCAGATGTGGCCCAGCTCAGACCCAGCAAAAAAAGTGGCCCAGGCGGCCCAGCCCCAGCAGAATTTTTCAGTTTGCTGATCCCTGCTTTCCAGTACTCAATTTATCACAATATGAGTCAATTTGATTATTTAATTGAATATGTAATAGTTTGAAACGTCAAAAATAATGGACTTTTGTTTCTGCTGAAAAACAGCTAGAAACCCAGCTGAAGCTCTCTATAACACGTGACTACTTTGATGCCGCGATATTTGGCTAATTTCTAGGCTAATTGGTACCTGTTGAAATTGCATAATTTTCCGCATTTGTTTTGTAAAATATATTTTTAGATTACTTTCTGTCTTTACATAATTTTCACTTGTTGATAATTCACTGGGTATAATAAGGTCAGATATGAATTAAGGGCCCTTAACCGACAGATCGTGACTATTTAAAAAATGCGGAATCTGATCATCTGATTGGTTGGATCTGCTCAAATCTGACCTTTAAAATCGGCATATTCTGCAATCAAGGGTTTTGATTTGGTGCTAGTATCCCGCGTTGTTTGAACTATTCAAATAGTCACAGATCTGTTAACTCTTAATCCATATATACAAAGGGGTCCCAATATCGCCGAAAAAAACCTACGCAATTTCGAGATTTTTAGTTAAAATAATTCCAGTGCCAATATCGCCGAATGTGCCAATATCGCCGAATTTGCCCAAATCGACGAATTTTTTGAGATATTTATTACGAATTACTTTGTAGGTGTCACGAATGACGACATTTTCCACATTGAATTTTCCAAATTTACTAATTTTAAGTTTTATATGATTACATTCTGCGGAGTAATTAATTCTACTTATTTTGGTGACTTGACTTCATTCAAATCTATTGTAAAACACCTAATAAAAGTTAAAATATGTTCGACAAATAACGTCATTTTGAACGTCTACGCGTTTTTCATTTGAAATTTTTTTTATTTTTGTTTCCATATCGCCGAATTTGCCAATATCGCTGAAATTCTCTGCCAAAAAACTTTCGGCGGTATTGCCCCCCTCCTGTAGTATAGTTATTTAGTTCTTCCGAAACGTTTGGTTTTTGACTATTTTGTGTATTTTTTTCTTCCGATGTTTTATCATTGCCATGATTAGAATGAGCAAGTCCAGGAAAGGTTATGAAAGAGTTAATTTGACCTTGCTCGTCAGTTATGAAAATATTTGGCGAAATTATTTCTAAAATTTTAGGATGTTGATGATCTGAACAGAGATTTCCCACAGATTAACTCGTTTGTTAAAAAATTATATTGCTAACGTTAAAATTTCTTGATTTATTTAAAAAAAGAGTCCCTACTAGGGACACCCTAGGCCTTTAATTTCGCTTTCGGTTTCGAACTTATTTTCGAAGGTCTTATTCTGGCTTGTAAAGGGATGCATCCCCAACCGTATTTTCTATCCCCATCCCCATTTTTTGCCTATCTTTTGCTTGAACCTACGCAAAAAAGGGATGGAAAACCCACGCAAAAGCCATCCCTTTTACAAGCCTGGTCTTATTGATCAAAGTATGAATATTGGATTGTGTTAGCGAAGTAAAATTAATTTTTCGTCGTTTTGGCTTTTAAGGACATATCCTTATTTCAACCAAAGTGAATCATGAAAATGAGGGTAATCTCTATAGCACGTGTTCGAATCCAACTTTTGTCAAATTCCACGTCGCCTTATCCACTGAGGTGTTGCTTGGCTAATATAACGCACTAATCAACTTTGGCGCTCCCAATGTCAGGCACCATTGCCTATTATACCAAGGACAATCACTTTAGTTCCTACAGCATAAGTGGGATTCGAACACGCGCTATAGAGATCACCATCATTTTCACGATTTCCTTTGGTTGAAAAAAGGATATTGAGAATTAAAATTTGGTGAAAAATGACCTAAATTTTTATTTCTCATTTCTGATTAGTTTGATTAGGAAAAAATTATAATAAAGTGATCTGAAATCTATTCTATTTACAATTGCCGCATTTATTATTTCCCTTTTGAGTCATTCATGCTGAGCCAGCTCGTGATCTTTTTCAACACATAATTTAGCCGGAGTTTATATCAGGATTGGGAGTCCCAATTTGGGACTAAAAAAGCTTAAAAATGCAAAATTTTAGTTTCACAGCGCATTTTAAGCCGCATAAAACCAAATACAGAGCAGGATATGCAAGCTGAAAATGCTAGCAGATTAAAATTTAATCGGATTGATTTTTTTCAATTATAAAATAATGACGACATTGTTTGACATTTTCTGACATAAAAAATAACAATTTTCGAGTTTATTTTCCGATTTTGGAAATTTTTTTTTGAGTTCACAGTGAACTGTTTTCAAATTCCTGTTTTTATTTTTAAATAAAATATTTTGATACAAAAAAATAAGAACTGTGCCATACCCTTTTCCGAACGGAACTCCATCTCAAAAACGTTTACTATATCTATAGCGCGTGTTCGAATCCTACTCATGTTGCCTTAGTGATTATCTTGAATATGATTATAGGCAAGGGTCTTGTTAATGGAACCGCTAAATTTTATCGATGTGTAATCACTCAAGCAATTACTAAGACAATCACTTAGACAACATCAGTGAGATTCGAACACGCGCTATAGAGATAGTAAGCGTTTTTGAGATGGAGTTCTGTTCGGAAAAGGATACTTTAGCAAGCGATTTCAGCTCCAAGAAACACCTGATCATACGCTTGATGAGAGGGTCGCATTAAGTAATCACAAATGTTGCTTTATATTACGTCTAAATGGCATTTTTTGAAGTTAA
The DNA here is from genome assembly GCA_004367855.1 of Oikopleura vanhoeffeni. Lineage (NCBI taxonomy): Eukaryota > Metazoa > Chordata > Appendicularia > Copelata > Oikopleuridae > Oikopleura > Oikopleura vanhoeffeni. Next base: position 131,490 of record SCLH01001073.1, on the reverse strand, counting down.
AATCAATAGCTGAAATTTAAAATGCTATGGAAATATAATTTCAATTTAATATTTTAACAAAATTGTCCGGATTACGCCAAGGTCATTCCTTGTGCACAATTCCACTCCAGTATTTTTGGACATTTTTCATTATTTTCCCTTTCGATTGCTCAAGTTGAAAAAAATGAGCTTGAAAATGAAACTTCGAAACGTTGCTTTATACTTCTATCATATTTTATCAAAGACTTCATTTACACATTAAATATTCGGTAAACTTCGACTATTTAAGCGTCCAAATTGAGAATCGTTTTCTGTTAACATTTTTTAAATTTCAGATCCTCGATGCTGATTGGTTAATTTTCTGACCAATCTAAAAAATGTCTTTCTCAAAATTTTATAACTCCGGCGTTAGTTATAATTTGAAATCTTATAACTTTAGGTGTTACAAATTTATTTTTTACAAAAATTTATGTAGAGCTAATTTTGATGATTTTATTGAAGGCACGTTCGATTGCAAAGGAGATTTTTTAGGAAATTAATAACCAATTTTTATAATCAAATGATGACGCCATTATTTGATGTTTACAGTTACAAAAAAGTTAAGGGGCTCCGAGTGCAAAGTCGATTTTTCCATAAATAAGTGACTAAACTTAATACCCCTCCTAAAATAAAATTCGTTTTAGTGCTCATTTTATCTAAAATTTTAGGAACATACAGTTACTGTATTACAGCATGTCTAAAAAAAAGTGCGAAAAAAAATTATTCGGATTATATTACTGAGAATTGTCTAAAATTAGGTGAGAAGTCTCCCGATCTCTCCTAAAATTTTCCCGCAAAAAAATTAGACATACTTTAGATATCGAAGTAATCTCATCGCTTCTGGAGAACACATCAAGAAATTCTTAATGTTCGATTTTTATAAAACTAAATATCATCGCATATTCGTAACAGTCGCAAGAGAGCAAAATATATTGTTTTCTTTATCGCCTTTTGTGTCCGAAATAATTTTAAGCGATATATTTCATTCTAGAATTTGAAGTCATATCGATGTTGCACTCGGCAACCTCTTATAATTAAAACTTTACGCTTATATTTTTGTATATACAATATGTATTTGTATATTCAATAAACGTTGATAATATTAGCTTTGGATTTTTGGAAAAATATTGTATTTTTATGAAATAATAACATTTTTGGGAACGGTCTTCGCTTTTTAATAATAAATATACTTTTTAAAATGTTACGGGGTAAGTCAGTGGTAGTTTCATCGTGGACAAAAAGATACCTTTACTAATCACAGTGTGAAAAATTGATTAGTGAAACGAAATAAAATTTTCGATTGGGTCATTAAGTCCAAAGCTGCTAACTGAACCGAAATAAGGACTTCAATTAGGTCATGAATAGTGACGCACCATTAGTGTCGGTAAAAAACGCGGGCCAGCAAAAAATCAGCGAAATTTCGTTTTTGGGACATCGACATCAGAGAAACCGAAAATAACTATGAAACCTTCAAAAAGTCACCATGAACTCCGCTAGAGAGCAAAATTTCTTAACTTGAAAATTTTATAAAATAGTGATTTTTCTATCAAATTGGGTTTCCAAAAAATCAATATCATGGTTTGGGGTAGAACATTAATAAGCAATGCTTATTAAGCATTAATAATAGCTATTAATAAAGCATTACTTTTAGGAGCAATCTTGAAATAAAGAGCGAGTAGAAGACCGGATAGATCGGAAGTTACGATTCGGAACGAATGTATCGGTTCAAATTTTAAGTACATTTCACAATTTAACTACAGTACGTGTTTTTTTTGAGTGCGAACATAATCTCAAGTGTCCCGGAGAATCATCTATAATTTGGGGAGAATACTCTTGAATCACTATTTGTTGTTCGCACGAAAAAACACACATACTGTACTGTATCATATAGTAAGTTAAATGTAATATTAGCTAATAAACTCTGTAGATTGTCTCCATATGATACGGACCCTCGACCGACAAATCGTGACTATTTAGAAAATATGAACAGCGCGGAATATTTGCAGCCAATCAAAATCCTTAATATAAGAATAAGCCAATGATATCTATTAAAATTTGGGTGGCTACCCAATCATATTCTCGCATTTCACAGTATGCAAATAGTCTCGATCCCTGTGTCAAGGGCCGTATATCAATGTGATATATGCGGATAACCAAAATTGTCAAAAAAGTATTTGGATCATTTTATTCGGATTATCACCAAGCCTCTCCGGGAGGAGTTTTCACCTAAATTTTCGGTATTATGCCATGAAAACACTCGTCATAAGCGGATAAACTTGTTCTTTTTGACCAAATACTGGCTGATATTAAGAGAGTAGCGGTTACAATTTCTACCAAAAAGTTGAAAACCAGAAACACGTCAACACACAAATATAATATTTGAAATACATACAGTACAATCCACTCACAGGGCACCGACGCTTTACGCAAAAGATTCGTCATCTATTCCTATTATTTCGAAGGGGCAAATCTCTGAAGGCCATTAAGAATCGAAAAATTTGGCCACGCTAGAAGCGGAACCCTTTGAGTGGATTGTATGTTTTAAAACATGTACTATACGAGTCATTTCAAATTTTCCCATGATTTTAGAAAATGACATCACGGTCGCCCTAAATTTTGATCTACTAAAATGCAAAAAAATAGTCCCAAACCAAAATTTCGATATATGCATTGAATGAAAAATTTCATAAAAAATATTTTGTTCCTTGAAGATTCCCAAAAATGCAACTTATGAAGACAACTGTGACCGTGTATTACGTGATATGGTGTACCTTGCTTTTTTCACTATTTTCTAGAACAAAAAACTTAAATTCTAGAATATAAAATGTCGGATGCAAAACTATCACCTTCAACTTCCTTATGCAGAAAAAATTGAAATTCCAACTGCCTCAAGCTTTCTGTAAACAACGTTCAAAGTAGAGCCACAATTGTGGCACTGGTGCCTTCGCGCAAAATCTGTGAGAAAAAAAATTATTGATTTTATTTGGCCAATCAGAAGGGAGCATAAAAATCATGAGACAATTTGAATTGACTCGTATAGTATATGTGTCTTTTTGTCTCATACCGTATGACTCATACGGTATGAGACAAAAAGACACATATACTATACGAGTCATTTCAAATTGTGTCATGATTTTTATGCTCCCTTCTGATTGGCCAAATAAAATCAATAATTTTTTTATGACTCATACGGCATGTCACATTTTTACTTGCGATCTTAGTGTTTTGCTTTAGCTCAGTTCAGCCAATCTAAACCTTTGAATTTGCAAACACGTAGGTGTGTAATAAATTTAAATTGTTATTGACCAATAAACGGTGTCAGTCAGTGTTGTGCAAAAAACCAAGATCGCAAGCAAAAATGTGACATGCTGTACGGTCTCGATTTTCTGTTCATGACGATAGTTTTATTAACGATCTTTTGTATTTTTGTCTTGTCGATGTTCTGGAGTTCCAGTTTTGGACGATAGGTTTTTTTTGACCATTTTGTATTTTCTGCAAATACTGTAAAACAAAAGCATGTTTTTTAGTGGTATGAACATGCGTTTTACTGGAACAAACATGGTTTTTACTGGTAAAAAAATATACTGAAAACGAATTAATTTTCTACATATTCTGTGTATAATTATTAGTAACGTTACCTGTTGTAGCTTCCACGTTTGTAGTTGATTCGACAGCCGATTCAGTTGAAGGTTCGTCAATGTAGTACAAATCAACTGAAAATATTTTGCTCAATATTCACAAAATCAAATCAAATAATTTTTATTTACAGGTATACTTCCGAATAAAGTTTAACTCTGTGGAGCATATCGATTACGATACCCAAATTCAAATTAAAGCTTCAATTTTGATTTATTCTGGTGAAAAACCATTACGGGACAAAAATCGCGTGATGATTACGTAACTGTTGATGATATTGAATTTAACCATAATAAGTTCCAATTTAGCACCTACGCACACAATTGGACCAATGAAATACAAATGAAGCAGGGTAGGCTATGAATCATAGCCTATGATCGGCATTCAGTAATATCAAAAATTACGTAACATCACGTGATTCTTGTCTCGAAATAGTTCATCACCAGAATACAAATAATTTCCCGCATATTTGACAGAGTAAAAAAACCGCCTTGAAGAATAAATATTAAATAAAAATTATTGTTAAAATATAAATCATTGTTTTTTTGAAATGTTAATCGATATAAAATAATAAACATGTATAAAAATAAATAATAGTTATTAAAAATCAAAGTTCAGAAAACAAACCCTTATTTTTTATATACTAAAACTTGCTCGATATCTTACAGTGAGATAAGTGCTTTCAATTTTAAGTGATTCTTAATCTCCTATATGATCTCCTATATAGTCTTTATGATATATGGTTAATATCGCTTCTCATAAATTCCATAATTCAACACTCAAAAAGTTTACGTAGATGATATAAAGTGGGAGAATTTCATTTTTACATTGTACAATACAAATAAGGGACATTGTTACACTGTTTGGAAATTTCCTCCGATGGAATCGGACTTAGTGGGTGAATAAAAGAGATGAAATAATGATAAATTAGAACTTTTACGTCCATATTTTTTTAGTTATTACATGAATTAATTCGCAACAAAAAATGTTTTTTCAAAAAATTGCAAAAAAGTTTACCTTCAAATTCGCTATCAAAGTTATTGAAGTCCAGCTCAAAGTCAGCTATTGCAATGGTGAAATTGGCATCTGTGCCATTCATCACTAGTTCGTATCTGAAATTAGTTTATACAAAGATTTGCCTGAAAATATCTATTCCCTGATTATACGATACGAGAAAAAATTAAATGAAAATCCGTAACTTTCTCTAAGAATATGGATCTCCACCCGAAGTGCAGTCAGCAAGCGGGTTTCGAATGATGCTAAATGCGCGTATATGATTGGCTTAGGTGAAATGCATGATTCCGCCCAAATTTCTTTCAAACCGCATTCGGAGTGGAGATCCCTCAACTTGATACTTTCGAGATAAAAATCTAGACAACAAAATTTCGAAATAATCAAGTTTTAAAAAATTAATAAATTCAAAAATTATTTAAAAAATCATTTTATTTTAGTTTTTATCATTCTGATTGGTTGAGATTTTCACCAATAAGAATCGTTCATAAATTCAAGTTTTCGATGCTCAAAATTGTAATCTTTCATAACCAGACTGCGCTAGTTTAGATTATATAAACATTTATTAATGATGTTCAAAATTCATCCCTAAAAAAAATATTATAATCAGGACATGAAAATTTATCAAGGGCTACAACTTAAATATTTTCTTTTCTCCCAACCTGAGTCGATCTTAAAAATGCTAACTATCGCTAAGCGCGTGTTCGAATCACATTATGTTGTCTTAGTGATTGCTTGAGTTGATTGACACCGATCAACTTTGGCGTCTCAATATCAAGCCACCCTTGCCTATAATCATACTCAAGACAATCACTGAGACAATTTTCGTAGGGTATTCGAACACGCGCTATAAAGATAGTAAGCATTTTTAGATGGACTTAGGTGGGAAAATATATAATTTAAAATGATTAGAAAAAGTTTTGTGTGCCGTTCCTACCTTACTAGAAGAGTCATTTCAAAAAATGTTTGGCTGGAAAAGTTTTTTTTTCATTTTATTATCAAAAATTCCCCTTTTTAATTCTTAAATTATTCTCGAGTAAAAAATTTTTAAGGCGGAGGTTCTAGAAAAATACGTACTCTTCAATTTCAGATGAGAAAACATTGATGAAAAATGAATGCTGTGCATCGTCTAGGATACAAGTGTATTCTCCACCAAGAGTTCTGTCTACAATTGTTGGCTTAAATTCACCATCAACGCTGCTCATAACTTCACCAACATTTGATAAAATAACAATTTCCGAGATATTTCCACCAAAAAAGAAACACTGAATAAGTCATAAATTTTGAATACAGTCTCTTTATTTTCAAAAATAACGCAAAATTAATTTGCGGCAAAATTATCTTAAAAATTTATTCACAAGAAAAAATCATTTTTCCTTTAACCCCCACCTGCACGAGCGTGTTTCAAATCACAGAAACCAAACCTTTATTGGGGAAGTTTCATTTTGGCCAGCAGAATATCGGAACAGACCCCCGAAAGTTTCCCCTTATTTTTAAATTTCCGGTCAAAAAAAATTAAAGATTTCGAAAAAAATTTAAAATTCTCTAAAATTTTTGCCAAAAATTTTTGGAAATTTTTTTTTTTTTAAATTAAATTTCGAAATTATCAAGTTGGATATCTTTATTTTTCCTCATATGCGGCATATGATATGCATATGATATGCCTCTTTTTGATTTTTTGGTCGACTTAGGTGACAGCCTACAACTACCCCATTAATTCTTAAAAATTAATTTAAACTCTCAAAGGTTTCCAAATTTGATTTTTTAACGAAACAACGTTCGCTGAAGGCATGATAAAGTTTAGAAATAAGATGTTTTAGTTAATTTTATTAAAAAGTCAAAAAACGTACTCTGGCTTGGTTAACTGTCAATAAATCAAATTCGAAAATGTATTCTTGAAGTGCTGGCACAGTTGTCTCGCAGTCGTCCTCAAATGTATCACATATATCCACTATCCAATCATTATAACATGAACAAGAAAGTTTCAAATCATGAATAACATTTGATGGATGGAATTTCAAAGGTAGAAATTTGATTGCAGTACCGCTGATATCTAAACAAAACTTATTAAGGGAGTTGTGGGTGCTAAATATTTAAAATATGCAAGCAATTCAAAGTGGCTTTAATTTATTACATGAGAAATTTGTATATTGTCTGATAGACTGTGGTTGTTTAGGGATGAATTAAATGTGGACAAACCAACGTGGGGGAGGCGAACCCCTCAAACCCCCAAATTGTAAAGTGTCTGATAGACTGTGGTTGTTTAGGGGGTTTTATTATTTGTGGCCAATATTTTTGGCACTATCCGATCATTACAACATGAACAAGCAAGGTTCAAATCATAAATAAGATTTGATGGATAAAAATTCAAAGGTAAAAATTTGATTGCGGTACCACTGATATATGAACAAAATTTATTGGAAGACAACGTCTACAAATGTTGCGCTGATAAAGAATATCAAAAGTTTTCGAAAATTCCAAAGTTTATACTCGATTTTTATTGGTTGTAATTTAAACCAACCAGAATCCAAGTTTTTTATTTGTTTTAAGGGGGTAGCGGTCGCAAAATGTACTTTTGTACTCCAATTTATCAGAATACAAAACTGCTTGGAAACTTTTAAGAATAGCCATTTGGTAGATATATCCTTATTCTACAAAAATAATTCATCAGAATAATTTATGGTCAACCCCGGTGAGTCACCAGTGGTGACCACCATGCGGCGAGTTCTCGAACACCTGATCAAATTTCAAGGTCCTACCCCCCTAGAGCTCGCATACGAATTCACTAAAAGTTGGCATGAACAACATAAATAATGATGCTCGTGATATGTTGGAATTCGATTTTTATATTTCGGACTAGAATACTACTAAAACTGCCTAAAACAGCCAAATTTCAAGGTTTTTGCACTTTAAAGTACTACACCTCCTAAGTTAAATTTCAGAATGCAGTATAAATTTGAGAAAAGAAGGAAAAATATGTTTCGGTTATTTCCAAAAAAAATTTTAAATTTTTTGTTCAATTCTAGAGAATCGCATTTTAGTAAACCGAAAGTAAAAACTAGGAAAAAATAAATTTACTCAAAAATACCATCAAATTGAAGCTTAGATAATGCCGAGAAAAAAATCTGGTAACAGCTTTTTGATATTTTGAGTTGTTCTGGTCGAAAATCAGGTTTCTATGTTTTGCTGAGAAAACTACTCAGAAAAATTGTCAAAAAATGAAAATTTCAATTTTTTTTTAAATTTATATTATTTTTATGAAATTTAATTTTTTAACATTTTTTAATTATTATAATAAACATTAGTTTCTAAAAATTGTCAGCTACTGCTTAAACATGTTTTTTTATAATTGCCTATGTTTAAACTGTTTTTTTTTAATTTTGTTGTACTTAACGGGATATTTTTTCAAGAGCTAAAATTTGAACATAATTAACAAAATGTTGAGCAAAAAAAATTGCCGTTCTTACCTTACATAAAAATGTTTTACACCGATTAAACGTGTCTTACTGTTGTATTCTTGCGTTTTATAAAGCTTTGTTTTCTGTAAATAAACAAACGTTCAAAAACAACTTCCTGATAACAAATAGAATTTGAGTCTAAAGAAATATAAAAAGTGGATCGAATAGGTTTTTACTAAATAACTATTTGTTGAATTAACCGATTATATAACGAAATCAATTTTAATATTCGGGCACAGTTAGTTCTTTTACAAAATTTTAATATTTAATATTTCAGATCAAATATTAGATTCATAATTCGACCTTTAAATCCGCCGATAAAAGTGGTTTATTATATTATATCAAGCTCACACACGTTTTCGTGCACAACAATGATATCAATTACGGAGCCTACTGGTCGTTATTTGTTAGATTTGAAGCAAAAATTTTAATATAATTTGGCGTTTGAAAACGATTCATCCGATTAAGTCTTTTGACAGCTGAAACTGAGCAATACTATCCAGAAGTGAATGAAGTAAAAAAGGTCCAAATTAGACCATTTTTTCCAATTTTTTGGACAAAAACTGATAATAAAACAATTGCAGTAATCTCCGAAAAAAATTGGAACAATTTTTTCTATTTTATCANTGAATGTATTCTGTATACATTCTGATAAAATCACGCTTTTGAGGCCACTGATTTTATCACAATGAAATATAGTAATAACTCGCGCAGTTAGCTTTACGGTCAGCTGATTTCTATCTGCCGATCGACCATCTGTTTACTAAACCCGCTAGTGGTATTTATCCTATAAATACCACGATTTTCACTGAATTATTATCAAAAGTATAACCAAAGTATCAAATCAAATGTTATATCTGTGTTAAGAAATAAAACACTTTTGGTCATTTATTGTAATCTTTTACTCGTGTTTTAAATCATAGGCATACCGATTATGTCTCACTATCCAGAAGTGAATGAAGTAAAAAAGGTCCAAATAAGACCATTGTTTCCAATTTTTTGGACAAAAACTGATAATAAAACAATTGCAGTAATCTCCGAAAAAAATTGGAACAATTTTTTCTATTTTATCATTCACTAAATATTTGTGCTCAGTTTGAGCTATCTATAATATCGATATAATATTCTTATGAAATATTTTATAAATCTACCGAGAACGTCAATTTGAAAACAGCTAGACTCTAGGTGACCAAAATCTGGCGATTTATATTGTTTATCAAAATTTCTCAAAAGACTTCAATTGGTCTTCAGCCCTTATTTGAGTCGCTTAATCAAATTCGACAAGAAGATTGGTCAAATGTAATTTGGTAGAAAATATTGAGTCCAATTTTACATTTTCAATGTTCCGATTTTCAACTAAAAATCATGAAAACAAAACCCCTTGGCAACAGTATCGTAAGTAAAAATGTCCAAATCACTGCAAGTTTTTTAGTTTATGAAATGGCATCCCAAAAATTAACTTTTATAAGGAAATCCTATTTATTCACCATGAGCTTTAGTATCTAAAGTTAATTTTTTAGGGACATAATTTTTGACAGAAAAAAGCTACGATTTCAAAAGGGTGTTTTCACTGTATTAGTGAAGGTTGCCGTCCAATTCATGTTTATGCCATAATGTAATTATTCATCTTTTACAATTATTTTTTTAAAATTGTATTGTTTAGAGTCTGGAAATATTTTTGTACACTAACTGTCCACATTACAGTCCATATAATATAGGCCAAATAATAAAATTTTTAAGATCCATTCCGATTCAACAATCCATTCTTTTCAAGTGGTTACCCGTGGTAGTGGTACTAGTACAAGTACTATTCCATGTATGATGGATTTTATGGAACTTTTTGGAAACCTTAGGTAGTAACTCATTATTATAAATTCTCACGAAAATTTTCTTAACCGTCTGATAATATTCATGCCCCACTTTTCAACAAAACATACAGCCAGATGATGTTGACATTTAACAACTGCTTTGTTAGGCAAGGCGTGCACGTGCACACCAGTTGGTATATCATGGGGTTATGGAAGAAGATGTTCACCGATCATTGTCAATGGTGGTCATATCACCTACACTCCTACAACTTCCCTTACGCGGTCATGTTAATTTTCAAGGTCTCCAGGCGCAGAGGAGAATTCCAACTGTCATATTCAGTAAGTATATTTTTTGAACAGAACACCATCACATAATACGCGACCTTATGGTCTGCCATGGTTCTTTTCTGCTTATAATATGACATTGTGACTCTTAGCTCCCAAAACTTTCTTAACATAATTAACACGTTTTTACTAGAATTTATATATGTGCGTAATAAGGTTTCAAACTTTCCTAATCTTACTTTCACGCCTGTGGTTACCAATGTCTATGCGTTACATATTTTTCAGCAAGAAATCCAGACACAGGGAAATAGTCACTCTCAAAAGGTGTCAAAGGTACTGAAAAAAACTCAACAGGAAAAATGTATTAAATTAATTGAATCTTATTATTTGCAAAATTTGTCCTATATTTTTGAATATTTTTAGATTTCACAAAATGTTTAAGATTTTATGTTTCCATCCTAACTCATTCTTAAGGTCAGGCTGGTTTAACATGTCGCTGTATAGTCAGGCACATATTTTCAACCCGTGATTGCAAAATGCTTAAATGGTATTGTTTGACGAGAACACAAGGCTGGCCAGTAGAAACATCCTATCACCTTTAAATTCTTACTCTAGAAACAACGTTTGTTCAACCTGCTGGTGAATTTATCAAAAACGATGAGCGCTTTCGGATTCGGAGCATTCCCGCATGGATGCATTAGCTGAAGCAAGCGACGTGGCGTGTCGTTGAAATGCTAGAAATGCTATATAGATGTATTTAAATCTCCCAGGTGCTGGACAAATCCAGTAACTATAGGTCACTTGGGTGGGATCGTGATTTCAAAATGGGTAATACTATGCCTTCTCGATGTGCTTTTCGATTTCATGGGAGGCTTCGCAAACAGTCATTTTCAGCATTCATTGACTCTAGCACCGGAGGTCCGCTCTTCTCATAGTTGGTATGTTTTTAATCATAGTTAAAAAAACGTAAAAATGATGATTACATGATTAACTTATATCATTAAGTCCAAATCTTAATTCTTACAAATACAGTAGATTTTGCTTATTATATAAAATACATGTTTTTACGTATCGAATATTCTTAAAAAGTTCAAAACTTATAATTTTTCTTTAAAAAAGCTTACAAAAAATTACAATTACTTCATTACGACTCTTTACACATATTCAATCATGTTCATTACGATATAACTCCTAAATTTGTCTTATAAATTTTCAAAAAAACTACCTTTAATTTTACATAGTTTACCGGGCATCCCGTTATGCTCTATTCTACAGTTTGTTGATTTATATAAAAATTATTTACTAAATGATTTCGGACTGGTACAAGACGTATTCAGTTGTTGGGTCTAATGCAGTTAGCAAAGATGGAACTTTCAAACCCCTGAAGACAAGCCGTTTATTGTCCAGTCATGCTGTTCCATTTCAGAAGGTGAATTTATATTTTTTTAAATTAATACAACTGCAAATCAGATTATAATTTTGATTAAATTGTCTACTTTATATCTGTGAGCGAGTGTTATTGAGATATCATTTTATTTCACTATTCAAATTACTTTCAGTGATTTAAAGTAGACCTTCCCCTTCATTAGACATAGAATATACTCTGATGATGAATATAAGCTATATTAACATTTACATTTATTATTTTGTAGGATTTCGTCAATATCAGCTCTTTCATTGGAATTTTTATTTACGCGCTGTAAATCCTGCTGACGATTGTGCCACCCTGTACCCATCAGAAATAATGCGACAAATTACATGCTGTGTGGTGCCCTAAACGGATGTTTCAGGCACATTGGTCATCCTGATCTTGGTTTTTAATTCAATATCAGCATTATTTAAGCGACTTAAAGACTCATTATTATACGGGCTTATCATATTTACCGAAAAACATCCCCATTTTAGCAATCTACACACAGTCCCCCTCAGTCTTTTTGTATACTGCTGCTATTTTAGTAAAAAAATTTTTATTGTTTTATGCGCCATAAAGGTGAACAAAGATGCAATATTCACTAAAACCAATGCCTCACAGTGTTTTTCGTTTTTCAAACACGCCTACCAATATCCATTAATCAATTTAAAAAATATAAGTCAACTTTAATTTGTAGAAAAATCTCAATATCATAGAAGTCAGAGCGTATCAATTCAACCTCCAACCCGTCTCAATTCAACCAAAATGATATGAGATGGATCAATTGTAATAAGAGATATGTCGGCAGGTCACGATCAACCCTAGGCAACGAACTACCTGGTCAAATGATTCCGATTTCAACTAAAATCACTGAAAACAATAAGTTAAAATTTTCCGAATTTTTGAATTGCCTGATTTATGTGTAGAATTCAAATGGCGCAATAAAAACTTGAATTATCAAAATGTAATTGATTCAAATATTT
>SCLH01001073.1:71579-103362 GCA_004367855.1 Oikopleura vanhoeffeni | reverse complement strand
CGGGTAGTCTTCTTGTTTTCATGGTGTCACGGAGTGTAAGCATTGCAAAAGAAGTTTTGGCACATTTTTGACGCAAGCTGGGGCTAGTTTCTACAACTGGCTAATCTGAATTATGTCTGAGCCCTGTTGGCCATAGTTAATCGGGAAATTGTCAAATTAGAACCACCCGATACCCTTAAGCAGCGGTTTATGTATTTTTGGCGAAGACTATGTGGGAGCCCCCAAGCCCCCCCTCATTGTGTTTTTCTATGAATAACTCACCAAGGAGTTATTTCAAGGCTGGTAAAAGAGGTTGTAGAGTTTGTCAGAGTTAATTCGAGTATCGAGCATTTTCAGATTAGTGTAAATGGAAAACGATTCGACTATAATTGCAATACGAATCTCTTCACGCAAAATATTTGTGACTTTTTTGGGGAGATATGAAATGCGTTACCTTCTTATGGTTTTCAGGAGGTTATATTATGACGATTTGATAAATAAGAAATTCAAAAGTCAAAATATCGGTTCGATGTGTTTGCCATTCTTGTAGAGATTTTTTTGGTTCATTTTAAGACCTAGATTTTTTTTTGTTTGAGATTTTTTTTTGTAGGATTTTTCTGCGCACCGTGCGGGAGAGAACCCCAAAGCCTCCCTAATTGTGTTTTGTCTATGGATTAACTCACCAAAGGTATTTCAAGGCTGGCGTTTCTGGAATGTTTTTTTCGTCGAATAAAAATAGGTAGGATAGAATTTGTCAAGGTTTATCGATTTCGACATTTGCAGATTATTAAATGAAACGATTCTATATAATGCAAATACGAATTTCCTTCAGCGAAATATTTGTGACTTTTGGGAGATTATGAAGATGCGTAACTTCGGTAGCACTCAGATGGCGTCTTGGGATAAAACTATTTCTGCATAGGTTTGCGAATTTACGAAATAGATTGAGAAGGAACTTTCGCATGAAACCAGTTTCGATCAGAGAAAGACTGCGTGTTTCATTTTTGAATAGATTCGGACGTTAACGTGCTAAAATTAATTGTTTTTTTTCTTTTTCGGATAATAATATTACTTTATTTGACAAAAGATTTTGAAGGTACGAAAATATGATTCAAAATGATGCAGTCCCATTGATTTTAACACCCCGCGCGCGGCGCGGTTTGCCAAGGTTTGAAGATTTTTAGAAAAATTGACTAATGCGCCAAGATAGCCGGCTAATTAAGCCAAGTACCACGAAACTTGAATTTTATAGCTATGGCCAAAATTTTCAATTTTGGAGTGAAATTTTGGAATTGGTAACCTTTTCGTGTTTTCTGTCATTTTCAAAGCATATAAACATATAAAGGTTAATAATTTCAAGGTCTCCATAATGTCGCCAGATAACAGTCAATAACATTTTCAAAAATAAGAAGCACATGGAGAAGACTCAATATCACCAAAGTTTTATCCCGGACATAATTGGGCGATATTGGCACTTTCGGCGATATTCTCTTCCCAACAGAACTTCATTCGCCAAAAAGTTTTACTATCGTTATAAGCGACGTGGCCTCGAATCCACTGATGTTGTCAATAATGCTGAGTGATTGCTTGAGTGATCTCACACACGATTCAAAATTTAGCCTGTCCAATATCAAGCCCTTGCCCGATAATTATTACTCAAGACACATCAGTGAGACAACATTAGTGGGATTCGAACGCGGCTAAGAGATATAAACGTTTTTGAAATGGAATTCCGTCAGAAAGGGGTATCCAATAAAATCTTAAAATCTAAATTTTGATATATGGGAAAGCAAATAAATTAATTCGGTCTCATAGTGAAAACGCGTGAAGCGTTCATAAGGAGTTTTACAACTAGGTTCAAAATGAAAGTGAATACCAAAAATGTGCAGAATCACGTAATCGCGATCAAATTAAATATTTCAAAAAAAAAATTAGAAAAATTCAATATTGAAATGGCATGCATGCCACACTTTAAGTTATTTGCCGATGAAAAACAATAACGCTCACGCAAGTTTCGGCGTATACTGGGCTGCTTAGGCGATATGGGCACTGGCAGGAAATTGCTAGAAAGTCGTGAAATGCGTAGATTTTTTCGGCGATGATTGGCAAATTCGGTATATGGGGCCACCCCCTGTAGTTAAGGTTTTTATGCTTATTATTATAACACAGCCAATATAAATATCCATTAAAAATCATATTTTAAAAGTTTGGAGCAATTTTGAGTTTGAATTGGTACTTCGAATTCGCTAGGAAATTTTGGTAATTTTTCGTCCAAAAATTTTTGAGGTCCGGAATTGTTTATTTCAAAATTTGGATTATAAAAAATATATTTTAATCTTAACCTTATTTTCTATTTAATTTCGCAATTAAAAAGTTTTGCTGTATCCCTTTATTAAATATGATTTTACAATTGTGTACAAAAAAATAGCCGAAAGTAGCTCTGCGCACTTCAGCGTTTGGAACTGCAGGGCGGTTTTAAAGATTCATGTTATAAATTTCAAATATCTTAAAATTTAGAAAAGTTAATTTATTCTGAAATTTGGGATAGTTCCTGAAATATGATGGAAACCTAAAAAGTATAATATATGGGATGACCGGACCTCAGAGTACAGAACCCTAAATTATTGTGAATGATACAAACAACGCAGATATTAGCCACCAAATTCAAAAACCCTGGATGACGGAAATAGCGATTTTTCTTGGTCAGGTTGAGAAAAGCCATTCTAAGCCATCAATATGCTCAATTCGCATTTTTAAAATGTTTAGCGTCTGTACTCTGAGGTCCGGTAATCCCCCATATAGTTTGATTCAGGTAAAAAAAGGCAAAATTTTGTCGATGGTTCATTTTGTACTAAATCAGAAAGTGTTGTTTTTAAATTTTTTTGTCAATTTTTTTAAATTCACGTGCTGAAAAATTTTGATCAAATGTTTATTTTTTAATTTATAATTTTCTTGAAAAAGAGACCAAACTGGGATAGCATCATATCATCGAAGAATTTCGAAATCTCCCGAAAGAAGACTGTCAATTTGGTAGTTTTTGATACATATACATACCAAATTACTTTTGAAACCCCTCATAATGCACGTTATTGAATTTTAAGTTCACATTTTTGCCTATCATTGAAACTGAGCAAGAGATTCGATGACTTGAATTTAATTAAATTATTTTTCAATTCTTTTAAAATTGTGAGAACCAGTAAACAATCAACCAAGTTTAAGTTGATTCTTCGTTAAAAACTAAAGATTAATAACACATTATTCAGATACCAAAAAAAACATCTTTTCTATGGGGTTTAAATTATAAGTTTGCATAGTTGCTTCAAAAATTTTTCACGCGATATTACCTTGAATATATTTTTAATCTAGTTTTCCATGGATCAGTGTTCGCTGACTTCATTTTTGGCTTAAAACGAAAAATCTAATTAAAATTCTCAGGATCAAATTGAATTTCAAAAACAAACAAAACGGATTCAATGCCCAGGTCAGACCTTGGCCCAACAAACCAACCAATTTTGTAGGCTTGGATTTGCGCTTGGCATTGGTCTTGTCCTAGAGGAAAAATTATTTAAAAAGCCTTTGCCCTCGATTTAAGGACTTGGCTTGAAATTGGCTTGGCTTGGGGTGCTTCTTTTGCTTCTATATTTGCCTTTGGCTTGAGCTTAGTGGCTTGCTTGATTTATCTGGGCTTGGCCTTGACATATTTTCTTTGACCGTAAAAATTTTTTGACACATAATCAGTACATACTTTAAAAGATGCGTTAGTATTTTGTCACACCAATTTACGAAAACACAATGGATGAAAGAAAGCGAGACCTAAGTGTAAAAAGGATGGCTTTTGAAGTGGGTCTTCCATCCTGTTCTCGTAAGTTGAAATACTAGGCCCAAAAAAACGGGGGTCGAAAATCCAGTCGGAATGATGCCACAAAATCAATCCAAGCCACAAAATCAAGCCAAAGCCAAATTTTAAAATCAAGCCAAAGCCAAACTAAAAGCAAGAGCTTTGAAAAAAATTAATTTTGATCCAAGGTCAAGCCAAGCTAAACAATCAAGCCAGCTGTGGCCCTTGCCCTGCCCAGGTGACGGGCTCCATGTGACCACGTTGGAAAAACAATTAATTTTAGTTTCAGCAAGTTCTTTTTTACGGCTGGTTCTTTTTTTTGGGCGGATTTTTATCAAAATTCGTTGCCGAAGTAGTGACTATCCAGACTTTGCAGAGCTCACAGTCCCTTGAAAGTGATTTCTCCTAGGGTGAAAGTACGAGGGTACTAAAAATTGATTTTTTTAGAAAACTGCGCGTCGCCCCCGTAAGTCAGACCTCACTCGAATCGCCAAAAATGACCTCAGTTCCCAATTTACAAAACAAAATTGTCAGCTGGTGCGTAAAGATCTCTTCAACTAAAGAGCAAAAGCCGTAAATCTTGAGAGTATCTTTCTTTGGGAGTCAACGTTCTTTGATTTACCTGGGCATAATTTCGGGCTTTTGTGTGCTTTTTGAAAATTTGTTAATTTGATCCTGGGACAGTTCGACATATTTCAAAAATATTATTAAATATACTTCAACTTTCGATTCTGTTCATCCAACCTCTCACACTGATTAATGGCCCGGTTTTAGCCGGAACGTCGAATAAAAACATCTGTGATTGAAGAATTATATATAATTTATGGGTCTCGAAAAACACTGCAATACTATTTTCAAAAAATTGGAATTTGGTTTTCGTCATGCTGAAGATCATTGTCATGACATGATCTCTGCACTTGCATAAACGATTGATAAAGCTAAAATCGAATTTTCAGCTTTATTTATATATTTTTTTGCCTTGTTTGTCGTAAATTTGTTTTGGGCTATGATTTAAAAATCCATTTATATTTAATAAATATTCAGGATAAACTTTCAGAAAAAATATTCGAGGCATAAAACGCATACTTCCTGAATATATACGAGACCGGATGACTCAATATAATTATTCATTTTCTTTGAAATTTTCGTTAACAGCAGGTCTCGAGCAAATGCATCAGTTGTAAGCTCTTGGTTCTCGGCTTCTATCCCCGTACAGAGATGATCGAAAAGTTGATTACATCATTTGTTCAATTACCGAAAAACAGGTTTGATTCAAAACTCCAGTTTGAATTAGTAACAATTTTAAAACGCATTCCAAGACTATCTTAATTTACACCAATTTCCCAAAGCAGACCCGGATATGTTTCAACTATCAAAATTAGGGGGTTCAACAAAAATCGCACAGAAAGTTTTCCCACTTAAAAAGTGTTTTTTGCTTTAAATGACTCAGTTATTTTTTATTAAAAATCATCAAACAAGTTTTTTTTAATTTTATAAATTTTTATTTTTCAAAATTTTCGAAAAAAATCTAAATTTTTAAGTTTTCATCAAAAATTCAAATTTAATTTCTCATCCATACTTTCTAAAGATTTTCTAAAAATTTCCAGTGATTTAAAAGCACTGCTGTTAAATTTTTATTAAAACAACACTTTCAGATAAGTACGCGAACTTGAAAAGGATAAAGATTTCCATGGGTGTGAAAAAGTCAGAGTCAGATGTAATCAGACAGTTCAATCCGACTTATTTTGACAGATTGTCATAGATTGCCCTAATTAGGAAGTCATAAGAATAAATCGTCAATTCGCGTGATCCACACACCCAGCTCATTCTTGCGATAGCTGAGCTTTGTATTGTATTAAACAATAAGTTTATTATTGTTGGCGGAGACTATGGTGGAGGGATACCTCCCCTTATTATGTTAGATTGAAGCAAGTCCACGTCGTAGGGAGACCCCAAAGCCCCCCCCCAACAGGAATGGTGTTTAGGAGGTTTTATTATATGTTTTTGGCGAACTATGATGGCGGACTATCAGTAAGATAATCGTCACTGTCGCGTGATTCCGCCACCCACTCATTGGGCGTTATAGCTGCAGCAGCTCAGCCTGAGCGTTTTATTGTCATTAAAATAATGACAATTATTTAGAAAATCTTTCATCCTATCTAATTTAGTGAATAACTGAATTTCGTCAAAGCCTAATTTTGGCCACCCGCAATTTAATTTAAAGTTTAGTTTAACATAGAATGTCGGGTTTTAAACAATTCACCTGTCCACGAAGATTTGTGCAAAACCTAATTTGTTTGATATTTCACATAATTACCAGAATAGTAAAGTTTCATGGTAAAAAAACTAGTGGACTTCTAAGGACCAAAATTGTTTGGTTGCTGTAGAAGATCAACTCTCCTCAGCGTCCCTAATTTTTTTTAAGAAACTTAAGAAATAAATTGTGGAAATTTAAGGGGAGGGAGAACATACAAAACGATTGATAAAGTGTTTCGTGGCCCCTTCGCCTCACAAGGGGGCGCCGATGGTAAATTTGGAATTATGTGTTAAATTGGCAAAGATCTCTACATCGTATGTTCTGATTTAAATTCATGCTTAATCGCAGCGGTTTTTTTATTTTGTCCCCATTTTGCAGACTTGAAAGCGTTTAATATGAGGTCGTAGGAAAATATAACTATTGGTATAAAAATACAGTTAAGAT
The DNA here is from genome assembly GCA_004367855.1 of Oikopleura vanhoeffeni. Lineage (NCBI taxonomy): Eukaryota > Metazoa > Chordata > Appendicularia > Copelata > Oikopleuridae > Oikopleura > Oikopleura vanhoeffeni. The sequence continues at coordinate 96,844 of SCLH01001073.1, read as the reverse complement.
ATCTGGCAACAGATATAAAACCGACATTATCGTTGCATTCGCATTCGAGATTTTGCGTAGGCTCGACTTGATAGATATGAAAAGGATAAGCACATATGATCAGTTGTCCAGGATGAGGCGCTAAAGGGTTAACACTATTATTGACATCGCTTCACATCTCGCGTAAACACAAAAAATGGACCAATGGATGTTAAACCCATTATCAAAAAATTGACTACCTCTATTTTTTGATGCGTTTGTCGAAGCGATGCAAGCCGGAATGTCGGTTAATATTATTAACGAGGATATCAACTGTATTATAAATAATATAAAATAACGCAACGAATATTTTTAATGACTACTATTTGATAGTGACCTTGGCATTATGATATAAAATTAAAGTCGGACGATAGTCTGTGAGATCTTTGTCATTTTCCAAAATACTCAAGAGATTTATAACTTTGGACGCCCTCTTGCTTGAGAAGGAACTCCACAGGTAGAGACACCACTCCTATACGCCTATAGCCTGAAACTAAAGTAGATCATGTTTAAAGTTTGCCTAACCGATTAAGTCCCTTAAAGAGAAAGGTTAATATTTTCTAATTTGGTCTAGACATTATGTACTTAAGCTAGTACTAACTGTACTCGACCAATAGAAATATCTACCTTACTCGTAAAGGGCATATGTCATTCAGAAAGTACAAATTTTTTTCAAAACAAATTATGTCGGCTTACGTAGTTTCTGATCATTTTTTGAATAAACGTAACCAGCGTTTTAGTGAATATTTATTGAACTGTTAAATGGGAAGTGAATTATGTAGAAAAAAAAAATAAAAATTGTTCAGACCAAAATAACACGCTTAAAACAAAAAAACGAAAAAAACTTGGCCAAGGGGGGGAAATTTTTTTTTTTCTTTTAAATTCTTTTCGGGTTCGGGGGGGAAGTTCTTTAAAAAAAAGAATAAAGTATAAATTGAAATTTACCGAAAATTTTCTCACTGCACACGGTCTCTAAACGCCGCCGCGTACCCCAAAAAATCGCAATTTTCTTGGACATAGACATTTTCCCAAGCGATAAAACTTGGCACCTAGGGTGACCCCTAAAAATTATTCCGTCATAACTTTGAATTTTATTCCGCGTCTTTGAAGGGGTGCTTCTAAAATGAGCAAAGTGAAAAGCGCGGAATAAGTGTATGAATAGAGAGTGAACTGTGGACACCCTTAAAAGTGCTTACACCTTATACAAAGGATATCGCTTGAGGGGGTGACAGATGGTACCATGAGGAATAGAAAATTTTGGGCTTTCGATTAATGAATTTTTTTTTTGGGATGTGACAGGTATTTAAGCCATTTATTTATGTACCACATTAACTAAAGTATTAGGCAAGTTAAGACTATCCCCGATATAGGAAATTCCGAATTCTTCATCGTGAAGTGCGAGTTTAAAACGTAGGCGATAGAAGATATCAAAACATTTACCGATTTTCGGGTGTATTTGACCTTTCATTTCGAAAATCAAATTCAAGGCACCCATAAATATTTGTTGAAAAATTAGATTATTTAAATAACGATGCATCTATTCATTAAATGCAATTCACTATTCACAACAGATAATACATGTTTTCGCAACGTTCGTTTGATTACTGGTTTTTTCTATATGTCAATTAGAAGACCCCTCGCCGAAATATCTTGAATATTGAAAATTTACAAGTGAAGGCGGGGATACTTGCAGCAAATCCCAGAAATAAACAATGAAATCGGGGCTAAAAAGGGTGAGCGAGCCACCCAAATTATATTGTCACATTATTTGTCAAATATTGCAGGAATTGGTCCCGTCGAGCGCGGCCTTTCCCAAAATATAATTGCGTCATAGTCTAACGAGAACTGTACAGACTAAAGATCAAGCCTTTCGGGGGGCATTATGACACCACCGACATAAGACAGTTTTTAGAGCAATCACTTATTTTCGTTGGTTCAGAAAATGAGTAGGAAAAACCAATCATTTTCAGACTCTCACTTGAATGGTTTTGCGTCCCAATCCCACTAGGTAGTAATACTAAACTGTGATAAATTGCATTTTCAATGAAAAGGCTTCTTCGCAAAACGACAGAACTTGCTAAATTATGAAAAAAATCTAACAATAATATCCCAAAAAAATTTCAGAGCAAAATTCGAGTCCATTTCCCGAAGACGAACCCCAAATAAAGAACCCCAATAAATGCTAGTGTAACAACTTTTCTAGGCTGGATTAAAAGTTATTAGCTTGTTTTCTCCCCTTATGACGCTGTGTAATTGATCAGCAGTATTCTGAAAATCATCATAAGTTCATGCAAATTGGAAAATGGTAGAGAGGAATTTCTTTGGGACCTTTGATATTCTTCAGCCTTAACACCAAACTCTTTTTCATTAAGCATTATTTTACTTTCGCAATCATTAAACCGAACTCTTAAAAATTTACAAACCTGTGCCAATGTCCGGCAATTTTGATCATTAACATTTCACATTAAAAATCATATCAAAGGTTGGTATCCCTAGGCCTCTACTTTCGCGTTCGCGTTTGACCGATGAAAGCACCGGGTATCACTACTTTGATCAATAAGAGCTTTGAAAATAGCTTAAAACACCAACGGGAAAGTAGAAGTCTAGGGATCCTTTTTTCCGAACATGTACAGTACATCCAAAGAACACTTTACAGCAAAGTTTGGGAGCAAACTAAATGAATTTCCAACCTTCAAACACTAGGCAATCGGACGAAAAATGTAAAGAAAAATTACGGAGAAAGATATTCAACAAAAAACTTTTTCTTGGAATTTTAACCATAGTAATAAAAAAACAAGAAATTCAGAATAAATATGGTGAATCACCATTGGTGATAAAAGAAGTTTTCCTAGAAATAAGGGTTCTCACAGCTCATTTTTTAGCACTACAAAAAAAACTTCCCGGAAAAACAGTCGAGCTCCCGGTATCTACCCTGAGTACAGTGTTTGCTGATTTATAGGCACCATAATTGTTGGAATTAATTTGAACTTCATAAACAGAGACTTATTGAGATTTTCGAGAAATCTGCCCAGTTTATTTCAATCATCCGAAATAGTATCTTTACTTTTGAAAATTGTCCAATTTCACATACCCAATTCATCCCAATTTTGCCTAAACCATTGCTAGGGGATAGTACAAAATTGTTTAAAAAGTGCTAGTTATGTTTTTGACCAAAATTTTTCTATACCAGTATATTTATGGGAAATGAGTGGTCGAAAATGACTAGATGTTATACGAACCGATTGAGCTTAACTCCCACCTGCACGAGCGTTTTTCAGAACACAGAGACCAAAAATATCTTGGGGAAGTGTCATTTTGGCCGGCGGAATATCGGAACAGACCTCCGATAGTTCCCCTTATTTTTAATTTCAATAATTTTGGTGAATCTCATACGCTCGACGTCTAAAAAATAAAATTATTTTTAAATGCGTGGGTTTTTGCGGGAGCTTACCTAGGTTTCTGCGTGGGTTTCACCTATACGCCCGACGCTGTTGCATTAAAACTAGCTGTGGCTTTCAAATGTATCAAAGCCGATACCTGTGCGTTGTTCTCAGCTTGCACTTGCGCTTTGGCTACGTCATGACGCGTCACTCACCTTTCCAAACGGGGTGTTAATCTAGAAAACAAGTTGCGAACAAAAATAATATTTATAAGTATGGACGGAACATTTAATACATTTAGTTATGAAATCTTTCAGCGTTTATTATATGATTTATCTATTTTTATAGTTTTATTTGTGATAAATCATTATGGTGCCTCAAAAATGGTCATTCGAATAACGTCAAGCACTTTAATATAGAAAAAAACGGGCACTTATGGGGTTTTTTCCATTAAAAAAGTCTTCTTTATAGATTGATTTAACTTTATGGTGAATGTAGCAATTTTTTAAACTTTTTTGTTTCAATAAGCTTGCAGATGTATTGAATGATTGTGTCCCCTAAGAGATGATTGTGTCCCCTAAATTTCTGCACAAAAATTAAAAATTCTAGTATTCTGTACTTTATTGTTGGACTTGAAACTTTTATAAAAATTTTTATATCTNNNCCCTTAAGAGAGTCAAGAAATTGAAATTTGTATGGTACAGCAGCGTCGGGCGTATACGTGAAAATTTTTTCGCCAAAAATCTTCACCTGTACGACCAATTTCACCTATACGCCCAACGTCAGGAAAAATATGCTCTGATTGGTTAATTGAGACAAGATCTATAATTTATTATTAAGTTAAAAAAGGGGTGGTCAGTACGAATATTTGGTGATTTTTTGAATATACCATGATATTCATATTTCTTTAAATAATTAAATCACACAGTAATTTAAATAAAGCTTTTGGATTTTTCTAATTTCATTTTATTGAATAAAACAATTTTTAGTAAAAATGAATTCCAAAATGCCTTCTAAAAAATAAGGAGAAATTAAAAGTGTTATAATCACGCCAAAAAAGTCCCAAAAATACTGGGTCCGTAATTATCAACGCATTTTATAAATAAATCGTTATCATGAAAAAATTGCATTGGAAATGCCAATTTTCTTTCCTTTTGAAAAATGTCTCACTTTTGTCTTCACCTATACGCCCGACGTCTGGAAAAAATATTTTTAATTTTCAAATGCGTGGGTTTCACTTATGCGCCCGACGCTGCTTTATTAAAACTAGCTGGGGCTTTCAAATGTATCAAAGTTGATACCTGTGCGTTCTTCTCAGCTTTCACTCTGGCTTTGGCGACGTCAGTCACCAGTAAAACAGGCTAATAATCTAGGAAAGAAGTTGTGAACAAGAATAATATTTTATTACCCCTGTGCGGTCAAAGAATTTGTATCAACTAACGCCCCCTAAAATTTTTTTGTCAATCTACTTAAAACGTGACTCATAACTTTCTATGTCGCTGTGATCGATTTACCGATTCAGCCAATCAGGGCCCTGCAGAGCCAATGTAATGATCTCTTTTTCTCGATTTAGGTGGCGTTACTGTATCGTCGACTAAATGTGTTTCCCACAGCACGCTTTTGAATCCGCGCCTGTGATTGGTTGGCCTTAGTTAAGTTATAGGTGTGGAGGCGCGCAAAAGTGCACAGTGGTACAAGACAAATATTGGGAACGTTAGTTCTCTCGTTAGTTTTACCGGTGCGCTCCCTACTTATAATAATAGATGCTACATTTCGTACCGCAACTTATGAGATCTTTCAACGTTCAGCAATTGATTTATCTATTTTTATAGTTTTATTTGTAATAAATTATTATGGTGCCTCAAAAATGGTTATTCGAAAACCTCAATCAGTTACTATGAAAAAAAGCCGGGCACTTTTGGGGTTTTCCGTTAAAAAAGTCTTCTTTTTATATTGATTTAACATTATGGTGAATGTAGCAATTTTGAAACTTTTTTGTTTAAATAAGCTTGCAGAAGTATTTAGACAGAACTGTTCTTGAATTCACAATAGCAAAATTCGTTATAATCAAGCCATAATTTCATCGTATTTTTCACTTGATATTCACTACACTTGTCTAATAAATTGTTCTAGTTCTTACCTTGTATCTAACGTTAATTTTATGCCGAAATTTGAAATTGAACCTTATCAGCACTGCTCATTTGGCAGATTATTATTTTGAGAGATTCGAAACTGTAACTTATTCGATAGAAATTGTTTCCGTTTAATATTTCCAAAAAGGTTAAAATTGTTAAAAATGTTTTATATTTTCACGTTGAAAAAATCAATTAGCTACAGTTAGTTATGGATAGTACAGTGCAGTATGCCAGATTTATGATCACAAGATTATTTAACGCGAGCCAATCATCATGCATCTGATCAGATGCTAGCTGAAGCAGAAATTGCTAGCTAAAATCTGACATATTGTAGTATTGTGAATTTAAGTAAAAACAATCTACTGTCATCGACCATTTATAAATGTCGTGAAAAGTAGGACTGTTTTTATTAACAGTTTTCATAGGACTTAAATTGTAATCACAAGCCCAGATTGCGCTGAGATTTATACTGTTCAGTCAGATTTCCCGCTTCGGGTGAATAAAGGTTTATATTCAGGTTTAGTTGTGTTTTTTTACAAGCAAATGCTTGATTTCCACAGTGGAGCCCTTGTTTAGAGACCAAAACCTGTGTTGGAGTTTTAAGAGAACCTCAAGAGATGGAAATGAAATTTTGAATGAATGAAATATTTTTATGGGGTTTTTGTTGAAATATTGAAACTTGAATATTTAATTGATGCTTTTTTAAATATCAATAGTAGTGTGTTCAAAATTTTGAGTACGGCGAAAAATGCGAAATTATTTTAAAACTGTATATATCTGAAAATTAGGAGTAGGGTATTTATATGGGCCATCGGAACAATTTTAAATTTGATTAATTTGTCCTCTTCGTGAGGTTATCAAATATGATAATTGGAGATTGACGATTGATAATCGATAATTCTTATCTGCAGACATAGGGTGGCTACGGAAAAAATCTTGGTTTTTATATCAAGATAAGAAATATATTTTGAAGTCAAAATTTGACTATCGAATCTAGTTGACTTTTATGATTGAGAAAAAAGTGTCGTTATTTGTTATTAAAAAATAAATTTCAATTATAGGGAGATAAATTCATTACACAAAATTTGACTCTATAATGATTAATTTTCATTTCATTTTGGATATTATAAATAAATAGAATTTTAGGCTAAATAAATTGAAAGATTTCGAATTTGATGAATTATCCACATCTGATAATCTGTTACAAAAAAAATGAGTTTGCTTTTAAAAATTTTCTTGAAGAAAATGAGAATATTTTGAAACAACGTTTTATTTTTTTAAGTTGTAGGTCAGGTGACAAAAATGTTAGATCATTTTTTTTTAATTTTACAAAGAGAATGAACTGTTTCGAAAAGTAATAAACGGATTGAAATTTTTACATTTCGAATAAATTCAGTTTACTTTTCTCATGAATTTGAGGCCATAAATTAATGAAATTCACCAATTTTGATTGATTTGCGACAATATTCAGGAAGTTAAATAATTGAAAATATTTGTGATAATTTTTTCATATGTTACCAAAATAAGTGGGTTGGTTGACCATTATTCAGATTAAAAAGTTACATTGAACTCATAAAAATTCAAGACCATTTTTGAGGATTGTATAAATGAAAATCGATAGTGATTATTAATAATTTGGTAATATTTTTTAAGGAAACTTTTTTTAAGGTTATTTAGAGCTTTCAGGGACCGCGGTCGCAGAAATATTTTGAATGGGCAATTGATAAACTAGTTTATTAGTTGTTGAAATGATTATGGGGAAGTGCGCAATTTTTTGAAAGGTTATGGTATTTATTAAGGGGTTTGCTTTAAATTAGATCAAGTAAAATTCTCAAAAATAAGTTGAGAAAATTTTGTTCAAATCACCAATTTCAAGGAAAAAGGTTTTATTGTCGGACATTTTATAGTGCGTATTTTGATCTTAGGACTAGTATCGGACGCGAAAAATTCACAGAAATGATTTTTTTTAATTTTATAAATGCGCCGTCGATTTCAAAAACTGACTTGACAGATTTATATGTAATTTTTTTTTCAATTCTTTGACTATGTTTTGGAAATAAAGAAAATTGGAAATGATCTTTTTGATACATTTGTTGGATTAATCACTTGTAGAGTGGGGCTGAAATTAATTTAATTATTGATCATGATAAGTAATTGAGTCAGACAGTTAATGTAGGGAGTTAATTGATCAAACTAAGTTGTCGAAAATTTTCAATAAAATAGAGTTATTTCAAATGTAGTAAACTGAACAGACTTGGGGTGGCTATAGCCTATAGATAATATTTTAAATGAAGGTTTTTTATATATTTTTAAGAATGAAGTTTAGGAGTCAATGAAAACAAGGCATGACAATTTTTATTGTAAAAATATTCAAATTTATGCCAAAATCGACTTCATTTTACTCAAATTAGAGTGAAACTTTGATAAGGTATAAGTCTCTTTTTTTATATTGTCTAAGGATAACTAAAAATGCTTGTTTTATAAAGTTTGAAAATCAAAAATGCTTTATGTCGATAAGTGACGTATCAAAAAGCCTAACAACCGTTCGGATTTTGTTTTTGGTTAAAGTTAAGGGAATGATGCGCAATTAATTTAAAAATATGACGCGTCAGGATTTCTGGTAAAAAAATTTAAGGATTTTTAGAGGTGTTGTGATCCCAAGTGAACAAAAAGTCTGNTTTAATGAATTTTGATGGTTTTATGTATATATTTTCTATGAAAATTAGAACGACTCTGTCTGATCACTTTCGTGAGTGATTTTTAAAGATTTTTGTTGGCTTTCAAAACATATCTACGTTTATTAAATTAGTTGTTCGATTTTCGAAATAGTTGTCAGGGGATTAAAAAAAAATATTTTCGACATAAAGGTTGTTCTGTGAACGTTATGTTTTGATAACGAATAATTTTCTGAAAATTTTCAAAAAAAAAGGGTTTCCCATTTTTGAGAATTTTATGTATCAAACGAATGTTTGAACAAAAGGTTGAATTTTAGAAGATTTTTTTTTGTCAAATTTTTTTTTCAAAAATGTTTATTTTTGTCAACATTATTTTTAAGGGAGGTTGAAAGCAAAAAATACGTTTTTTCTTTCAAAAATTTAATATTTGTCAAAATTTTTTAAGGAAAGTTTAAAAACAAAAAATACGATTTTTTTCCAAAAATTTTTATGTTTGTCATATTTTTTAGGGGAGGTTGAAGGCAAAAATAATTTTTCTTCAAAATTTTGTATTTATCAATATTTTTAAGGAAGGTTAACGCAGAAAATGAATCAATCTTTTAAATTTTTTTGTTTGTCATTTTTTAAGGGAGGGTGACAACAGGAAAAATACCTTTTTTAGGCTGTTTTAAGGTTGGATGCAATTTTTACTATAGCCACTATTAAAGGAAAATGTACGGTCATTGAAAGAACAAACTGAGCTAAAAATAATATTTTATATACAACTGTACTTGTATTTCTCCTGTTTTGTTCTCAAACATTATTTCAAAAATTTACATTTATGCCAATATTTTAAACAAAAAGGTTGTAAGAAAAATATAACTTTTTTCTTTCAAAAATTTAAGGTTTGTCAATATTTTTTAAGGGAGGGTGACAACAGAGAAAATACTTCTTGTTAGGTTTGTTTTAAGGTTGGGTGCAGTTATGATATTGTTAAAACTACAATTTGCGGTTATCGAAAAAACAAGCTCAACTAAAGTTACACTGTATATTATCCTTATTTCTCCTGTCATTTTTATGTTTATTTTGTTGTTGTCTAGAAGGGGTGACTGTGAATGCTATGACAGTAGATTGTTAAGTAAAAACAATCTACTGTCATCGACATTATAAATGTCGTGAAAGTAGACTGTTTTTTATTAACAGTTTACTGTCATAGACTTAATGGTAATCACAGCCCCAGATTTGCGCTGAGATTTTATACTGTTCAGTCAGATTCCCGATCTCGGGTTGAATAAAGGTTTATATTCAGGTTTAGTTGTATGTTATTTTTATACAGGAAATACCTCATTTCCACAGTATTTTCAAAAGCGCAAATTCAAAAGTAAATAACAATTTTTTAGATTGTTCTCACTTCAAAAAGCGAGTTTGATTTTTCATGAAAATAATCTCATTGGCTTATTTGAACGTGGGCGTGAAAAGGAGACTTAAATTCATTTTCAAATTCCGGTATCGAAAACATGTAACGTGATTAAAGGTATCGCTCGGCTTGACAAACAAAACAGACAGCCGATTTGAGGTTCCGATTTAGAACAAACAAAAACCATAATATTTCATTTCAATTCACTAGGTTATAACAATCAAGTTCGTGTGTTACTCGTTCTAGTCTTCATTTTGATGAGACTGTGAAAAGTTTGCTAAAAGAATGTTAATTAACAAGAAAAAGTAGGAGTTTGCAGAATAACTTTTTGACGTTCAAAATTGAATTTATATTTGGGTCAAACTGTCAATAACTGTCTAACGTAAAAATGCATATCCAATAAAAATAAATCAAATTAAATATAAGTCAATTTTCGATATGTAAGTGAATTAGGTTGCTACCCATAAACCAATCTATGCAGTATTCTGGTTAACAGGATTTATAGAACAGATTTTAATACAATTTTGACGTGTGAAAACAAAAATGTTTGAACATCTTATTTTTCACAAATTTGTTTTTTTTACTATGGCAATATAAAGACGGAATTATACTCAATCAAATAGGCACCTTTTTTGCTATGATTAAATTTTTATTCAAGGCAAATTAATAGCAAAACAATTCTATTTTAATAACATTTCAGAATTAATTTTAGACCGGAATCATTGTTGAAATTTTAATGATTTGAACAATGGCAAATGAGTGGTTTAGACAGCAAGAAATTCTATAGAAAAACGAAGACCAAAAATTTCAAAAAATATAAAATATGGGGATCTCTTGGCCTCTAGTTTCGCGTTCGCATTTAACCCGCGTTTGACCAATGAGAACACCGGAAATATTGATGTTTCACCGTTTGTAAAATAAAACTGATATCCTTTTAACACCTTTTGGGTGATTTGAAAGATGTAGGTTGAAGGAGCAAATCCTAACACTCCTGAGACCCCTTCTAGCCACTCATGAGGCCGCTTTCTCTTCTTTTCAGCCTACATCTATCAAATCACCCAAAAGGTGTTAAAGGGATATAATGGGTTCTTACAATCACACTTACATGTATAATATCTAAGAAGGAGATCTCTAGGCCCAGCGTTTCGCGTTCGTGTTTGACTCTAATATACGAAATCCTTATTGGTCAACGCTGTTTTTTCGGTGCTCTCATGAGTCAGATGCGGGTCACACGCGAATGCACAACGCTATGTCTAAAAATCCCTTTTTTCTATATTGAGATATTATGCGTCAACGTGAAATTTAAAGAGATTCTGGGTGCAATTGGAATAAATTTATAAATTAAGATATAAGTTATATCAATAATATATCAATGATATAATATCATACCCCCCTTTCACAAAATGCCAAAAATTTGGGTCCTACTACTAGATAACCAACTACGTTTACTAGACGGACCCAAATCTTTGGCATAGTGTGAAAAAGGGATTTATCAATTTATTCAAAATTAACATTAAAAACCAAGTTTAAATTTGATAACAAATTTTGCTGCTAATCGGTTATTTTTAAAATAGTTTGTCAGCGCCCACGATTTCTTTAAATAAATGTTGTACCATATATCAACATTAGTTTTGTGGTTTTAAACCGTTCTAGATTTCGTCCGTATCTAAATTTTTCACTTCCATTCAAAACAGAATTTCTACCGCATTTTCCGTCTAAAAATTAAACCAAATTGTCCCCAAGAATTTTTGATTACAAGACTAGAATTTTGATAAAAAAAATTTCGACATTAATTGGCTTAAATATTTATAGATCAAATACAGTCTTTTACTCCAGAAATTCAAAATTTTTATGTTATTATTATATAGGCTATATCGAAAATGATCCTTACGCCTTTCTGTCCACGCCTACCTGTAGGTAGTGACGTTCTGAATGGCGCTCTGAATAGCTGGTTTTGAATAGCTGGCCAGGCGTCACATGTAGGCGTTGACAGAAAAGCGCAGTAGGGATCATTTTCGATATAATATATCTCAATTAAGGAGGTGGTCAATTTATGGCGAGGTCGAACCAGCAATATGATTTCCAAAGTAACTAAGTGTTTGTTTTCGAGGTTTTCTTGAAATTACCCTCGAAATTTGATTTTTTGCCTGATTGCGCGCACTCTATTTGAATATCAAAAAATCTAAGATAATTAAGAGTGGCATTTTTGAGATTTTTTTGAATTTTTGCAAGTCAAATCTAGGGCTGATATTAAACCTACGCGAATTGGTGCGTCATCAGTTCACGCTCGATTAAATTTGTTTGATGACACAAAGGAAAGGGTTTTCATTTCAGCCAAAATTTCTTCGCCACTTGAAACTCACGCGGTATATGGAAAATTAGTATTGTAATTAGAAAAAACGCACAAAAGCGTATTAGCAAGAAATTTGATTGTTTTTTGCTCGAATATGAGTTGTAAAATAAGGTGAAAAACACAGAATCAGAGTTACTATGACTGCGCAGTGCCAATGGCACTGTGCCATTCAGGCGTCTAAGAAGTCACCAAATATTATTATAAGGTCACGTGACCGTTACTCAGAGTCACGTTGGCTCTTATGAATTTTAACCATGAGATAAGTCGCAAGTGCCTATTTAGATCGAACTTGTTTTTTCTTACCATTTATTAAGTGCAACATTCGTAAAATACCTTTTTAATAATGTATAATTTAGATATTGTTTACACGTGTTAAACCAGCAAACTTTTAGCACAATTTTGTTTTTAATGAGCGGGTGAATTTGCAGCAGATGAACTCGGAGATTGAAGAAATTGAATAATAAAATGTTTCACGAAAACTTAAATAAACTTCGATTACGGCGACTCGATGAACTTTTTTCATCCAATTTTTCACTGAGGTTTTCGAATTTTAGGGTTTTTTATGATTTAAAAGTTTTTCATCAAAATTATTAAAATGAGTCTGGTAGTCAGGAAGCCAAACATAACTCAGCCGCCAAGATGGCTTTGCGCAGCCATGTTACAAATGTATATTTTTATTTAATAAAAATCTCAATTTAATTTCAATCCTGCAAATTAACTCACTAATTGGTATTAATATTTCAAATTGAAAAAAATGTTATAATTTTAAAAATCTAAAAATTTAAGATTATGAGGGGTAAGATCACATATTATATTTGCTATCTGATGAGGAAAACCACTTCCCATCCTTAATTACGTAATGGTCGACGATAATGGGTTGATACTAAAGGGGGTTGTGGTTCCTTAATTGACATTTTCCCGATCAAAAATCCGACAAACTGAGCTTTTATGATAATATTTCGATTAGTCAATTTATGAAACCAGGCTTCACCTTGCGTGAAAATGTGGCATTTTTTTGTATAAATACACTGCTGGATCCGTAACCTTCACGATTTGACCTGTCAAAGACGAAATAGCTATCTCCTCCTAGGTTTTTCTGAAAAAAATCGAAATTCTCACAAAATATGTACAATTAGTAGGCAAAGCTTCTGAGGAGCCATTTTTTTGATAAGTGCTATATCTTGAATCACGGAAGAATGGCGGTTAATAGTAAATCAAGCCGAAATTTTGGCTTGATATTGTTTCTAGAATACGCAAAAAACCACTGTTTTTTGGACAATATTGATCGGAAAACCATCTCCGTCTTGGCTTAATTTGCGACTTCGTTCAAATTTTTTACAAAAGCTAGCCCAAAAGCCACTGAAGATTTAACATAGTGAAAATCCGCATGAGTTTCAAGTGGCGTCGATGCGAATTGAGAACCAATTAAAAATGTCATCACGCTAGATAATAATTTGTCATCCTTTTTTTTGCAGAAAAGATCGTTAAATATCAGACAAAATTCTAAATCTTTTTGAATTTACAACTTATATCATCTTGGCCCAGGATTCCTGGGTCTCTAAAGCCCACAAAATCGGATTTAGAACGACGGTACGCGATTTGTTTCAACGCTACTAGAAACTCACGCGGTATATTTTAAAGATATAAATTAACTGGCGTCATAAACTTTGTTTTTTAAAATTTTCTAAAATCAAATTGGAGATTAATTATTCTAATTGATGAATTCAAGATTTTGAAACTTCAGGTTTTTGAATTAGGTCACGACTATTATTTTATCTAAGCAAGTCCTTATATATTTTGAGGGAAATTCAAGAAGACGAAAGTTTTTCCTACACGTTTTAATGCGGACATTTTTGCAATTTCATTTTAAATAAAATACTTTGGATCAATTTAAGTAACATGACATTTTTCAAAATGTCAAAAATGGGCACCGATTTTGTTTGCGCCATTTTGGACTTGTAAACCGATATTAAAAATATATTTTAAAATGATATCTTCCAAAAAATGTTTAACCAGATGGGCGGATAGAATTGGCCCCCATTTTTGACATTTAAAGTTTATTATTTCAAACTTCCCTATTTTCGATAATTTCAAAAATCGTGAAAAACCTACTGAAAAATTATCGCAAGTTTTTTAACCAAACAAAAGTGGCGACACATTATGCTGGTGAGCTTTGTTAATTATGTGACATCATTATGTGACCAAATTAAAATCGCAATTATTTTTTACATAATTTCTGTCAAAAAATGTGCGATGTAAAAATAAATTGCAATTAAAATTTGGCTACAAATTTCTGGGTAGATAGTAATTCGCAGAAAACATAATTAGTCGAAAAATCGAAAATTTCAACTTTTCAAATAAAAAGACAACTTTTTGTAAAAATTCTTTCGGCTCATCGTTGTCAGTGCCACATAGTTTATTTTAAAATTTTTTGCCAAAAAAGCACTTTTTTCATACAAAAAGTGAGTTTTTTAGCCTCAACTTCAACAACTTTTTGACATAAAAACATGAAATATTGGGTTTAACGATGAAATTTACCACTGAAAAAGATGGCCAAGACAATTTTCAACTTGAAATTGTCTTTATATTTGAAAAATCAAAATTTCCGATTTTTCGACAAATTACATTGTCTGCGATTTACTATCTACCCCAACATTTTATATAAAATGGCGAACAAATTAAACCTTTACCACCGTGAACAAGAAGCCGTGAAGATGATTTTCGTAATCTATTTATACTCCAAATATATGTATACTGCGGACAGCCTACGTGGAGATAAGTTTGTTTTCGCCTTCTCCCTGCTTAACTTTATTTTATCTGATGGCATTTGACCACAAGATGACGGATTAAACTATTAATCGAAAAATGAGTCCGGATCAACGTGAGAAAACCCTAAGGTACTACTGTATTTTATCAGTGACCGCAAACTGTATTTGAAATACAATTTGTGGTCATTAAAAAAATAAATTGATTCTTTTAGAATTTTCTTAATCACTGGTTCTAGCAACATCGAAAAATAACTATTCTCTTTAGCATAACCCCCACCTGCAGGAGCGTGTTTCAAATCACAGAGACCAAAAATATATTGGGGAAGTGTCATTTTGGCCAGCGGAATATCGGAACAGACCTCCAAAAGTTCCACTTATTTTTAATTTTAAGCATCTTAGTGATTTTCAGAAATTTCTCATCAGACCGCAAATGCATTATTTGGATGCAATTTTCTGTTTTATGCAGTTAAAACAGCACTGAACTGATATAATAATCTACAAATATTCGTTTAATGGTTACTTTCGGAGGGAAATATTTTGGAGTTTTAATTTTCGCACCAGGCACCACTTTCCCAGGCACCAATTTCTTCTATCTCGTGACTGTGACCAAATACATGTATGAGTCTATAAATATACTTACTAAGTATAGGGATAGTTTTTCAAGCGAAAATGTTTTGCATCTGATGCAATGCATCATAAATTTTGACACTAGGCACCACCTTGTGGTGAAAATAGCCTTCAAAACACCTCTGGCGTACTACTTTTCATTCGAAACCGCGGTTAACTTTTCAATTTACACCATGTAGATACCATAAATATTAATATGGAGATCGAAAAAACTATTTTTGAGGTAAGCAGCCTAAGCAGATACTACAGCCTGAGTTTTCTTGTTTTAAGGCGTTTTTTTTATTCCGATTTTATAAAGCAATCAGATACAGTTATTCTGGATATTGACCAATCTTCATCGAGTATTTTCGGGAATAATGAAAACGCCGTAACCGAGAAAACTCAGGCTGTATGTGGGATAAGGTAGGCGCGAATTTTTTTTTTTGACTATCGTAGCTGATTTTGTTATAAGTTCGAGAAAATCATGAATAAAAATGATCAATGAAAAAAATTTCAAAATTACACCAGGAAAGTGTGAAAAAACGTAAACCGTTTTCAAAATTGCAATGACTTTTGAAACGGAAAAATTAAAATTTCGTCATTTTATAAATTGAGCTCAAGAGCGCCTTAATGAGAAATTAAAAATTCTACAGTATGTGTTTTGTGAATCAATTTTTGAGCCATTTGAATGATCACGATCAGACAACTTCATTTAAGTTTCAAATTGAAACGCTCTTGAGATTGATTTAAAAAATAGATTGTTTTAAATTTATTGAACAACGATTCGCGTGAGCATCTTTCAGGTTTTTAAAATCTAAAAATTGTTAGTTTCAAAACTTCAAATATTAGAAATCTAGAATATTGAAAAAAGAAATTATCAGATAAATCTTAAACTTTGAACAGTGAAATTGGTTTTTTGAAGATTTTGGCGTCAATCTTGAACTTTGATTTTTGAGTTAATTTTTTATCATGTGAACAATTTAAAAATTAGTCCGCATGATTCATTCTATGCATGCTCAGGAATTATTGAAGAATTGAGCAAATCCACATCGCAGCATTTGATTCAAAAAAAGGCAAAAAAATAATTTTAGGTAACTTTCAAATAAGCATCAGCCAAAAAATAAGTTAAGGCCAGCGCTAAAAATTACTGTTTTGCCCTGACTTAACCCTTGTGAGCAGATAAAAAAGAAGTTCCGCCAGGCACCAAGCATCAATTGTGCTACTGTTGAATGTTGTTTACAGAGAGCTTAAAGGCAGTTGGAATTTGAGATTTTTCTGGCATAAGCGAAGTTGGAGAGGTAAATATTTTTTGCAGCCGAAATTTATATTCTAGAATTTCAATTTTTAGTTCTCAGAAAATATAGTGAGAGAAGGCAAGGTACTACCATATCACGTGATACACGGTCACAGTTGTCTTCAACAAGTGACCTTTCCGTCGGAAACGATGCATCAACTATCTGGCCCGTCATCATTTGTCCGCTTTGATTATATCTCATAACATCAAAAGTAATTTTATAAATAAGTCAAAAAAATTTGATGGAAAAATCATGAGATTGTTCGATTAAAAATGTTTATTTTTCCTCTTATTATTTAATTATGCAGATTTAAATTTATTCTTACTTTTTCATATTTTCAAGTTTTAATTATGGGTAATGGAGTAAGAACTTGGTTGACAGCTTTTGATAGCCTTTGTAATATTCACTTTTTATAGGATAATTTAAATTTTTTCATGAGAATTACTTGAAGTTGAAAAATTTAGAAATTTCAACTTCGAAAAACATTATCTGGCCTCATGACCTAAAAATATTTATTTAACAGACTGTTATGCATGCACAAAGACGCTTTTCCTAAAACTGGCCTAATCTCCACACTTGATTTTATGTCCCAGTTCTGAAATAATTTTTCCCGGAAGTGGAAACATAGGCGAAAAATCCTTATAAATCAACACTTCGTAATTCTGGAACCAACATATCGAAAAAAATTTCAATTATTTTTTTCGGAACTGCAATCAAAATTCTTTATAATTTATGTGTTTGAAAGAGAAAGATCGAGACGCCTCCCGTTTTTTTTGCCCGGTTTTTTGGAATGATTTTAGGTATGCTAGAGCCACAACTGGTGGCTCTGGCTCCACAAGGGTTCCGACACGCCTTCTGAATAATAATCGAGCCCAAAGTAACATAAACAGAAATATTGAAAAATTGGGCCGGAAACTTAGAACCGATGGTCAATTTTTTATTTGGCTTGGGGCTGTAAAAATGGCCGGTCTGATGCATGAATATACAAGATTGACTAGCGATCGAAAAAGGGGAACAGACCTTCGGCACTCAGTACCTCCTGCACAACGGATAGTCTCAGGTGCTCACATGCTCTGAATTAACCATGCTAATTATGTAATTACTGACACTACTAGTGATTTTTTTCAAAAATTAAATAAAATTTATTTTGAAAAAAATAACTTTTGCCACAGACTATCAAAAAAATCGGTATTAATCTAGTCAGGGGTCCGGCAAAGACGTTTTGAAAAACCTGAGATCGAATCTCAACTTGATCGGATCGTAAATGTTGAAAATCCCGATCGGATCGAACTTGATCTGGATCGCAAATTTTCGAAAACTTGATCGGTATCGGGTCAAAGTCGAGTCCGATCAAGTATATTGTCGATTTAGATCGACAAAAAATTAACTTTTTATCGACGAGTTCTTAGACGGGCCATTTTTTTTTACGGGTTTAAAATAGAGCGGCCGGATCTATTACTTCGGGATGGCTAACATTTTGGACAATTTAAAGCAGAAAAGTTGTAGCAAAATTTTCGCAAAAGTATTTGAAATTTTTTTCGGAAATCCGCCAGAAGATACATATACATATTTTAGATTTTACAAAATCAGCTCAAATTTTAATTTTTGAAAGAGAATTCTAAAAAAGGTTAAAAAAGGTTTTTCAAATCTATAGAGAATTTTAAAAGAAATTTCAGAAAATAGTCAAATTGAAGAAAAGTTTATCCTGAGGTTATCATCTCTAACACCTGTTATTATATTAGATCAGAGTTGATGTCAGAATCTGTTTTTTTCGCTTTCAAACAAACTTTATTTGGCCATTGCGGCGATTTTACNAGTTAATTCAATTTTGCGTTCCCCAAGATCGTTGAAAATAACGCACAAGTTTTAAAAGAATGATTTCACTTTCTTGTATGCAATCTTCTTTACATTATAGAGTTCATATGATAGTTAAAGCGAATTTAGACTCATGTATTTCAACGTGGGCAGATTTTGGAATATTTTGCCTCTAATGTAAAATCCTGAGGAAATAAGGTTCAAGACTGAATAAAATTACCCATTTTTCTATACTAACTGACAAGAATTAACCAGAATTTGACTCCGATATCTGAAATTTGTGTCGTGATATAATATATCAGATATTGTTATCATCAACAAGAGTAATCTAAGACAATTACTTCACTGGCTAATTTGAGATTCTGCACGGCTTTATAACCTGCCTATTTAAGAGAATAAAACAGAGTCCTTAGCGGTTCTCACAGGTATATACTTGACTTCGTTTAGTGGAGCCCTTGCCACGATAAGACTGGATAGCGTTTTTTAAGAAAAATTGAAAGTTTAAATTGTGCCATAGGAGTAAATATTTTAAAAAGATTTATCACTTTTGGTGGTCCAGAGAGAAAATATTAAATAAAATAATTAGCCCAAGAAAGGGTCAATATAGAAAATTGCCATAGAAAAAAATTAAATTTCAATTTTCAGGTTATTCATCTTGGCTACAATGATGAACTTATTTTTTTAACAAAACAATATTAATAAAACTGGAATTCCAATATTTTCGTGGATATTTTTTCGAGGGATTTCGTGGAAAACACGGAGAGTAAATATATCGGGATGCAAATAAGAATTTTTGGAAAATAGCTTAAAGATTCTGTCAGAAAAAATTGGTTCCTTTATCGGAATGAATAGATTTTCTTAATTTGAAAAAGAAAAAAAACAAAATGAACTAAAACAGTTGCAGCTAAAAATATTGATTTATAGATAAGATGAAGTTAATTGTATTTTATTGTTGTGTGATATGTGATGTCACAGTGCACACGAATACTGATACTGTCAAACGAAAAAATTGGCCAAGGAGAACGCAGAAAGAGTGAGATTATTTTGGGGAAAAGTGAAAAAATGAGTAGAAATCGTTAAGCAGGGGGTGGAGATGATACATCGAAATAAGTCCTAAAATCAGAATACCCTTGGTCAATTCTACATACAAATTTTATCTGTACTTTTACTTTTATTCTGTCTTAAAAGGAGGTAGACTGTCATGATGGAATATATCAGACATTGTTGTTATCAACAATGTCTAATATGAGTTGCTGCACGGCTTAAAAACCTGCCGATTTATGAGAATAAACCAGAGTCCTTAGCGGCTCTCACAGGTTCATATAGGATGCGCAGCGGGCAAATTTCTTACTTTTAAATGGTCGGTCTAGGACCGCTAAGTTGATATTTTAAGACGATTTATTTCCGACGACCGCCTGTTGGCGAACTTGAGATGCTAGAAATTTCAGACTCAGCTCATTGCTATTATTGGCCGATTGAGCCGAGTGACCAAATTACAGCGTCTATTTTCAGTTCCAGCAATTTATGAGCCTTAGGGGGCTCTTGGAGAGATCGTTTTACGGCTCTGTCAATACTTTTTAGCTCATCAGCCTCAGGGTCCTTGAAAAATTTGTTTCACGGCCAATGTATGCGTAAAGACGTTCTGTCAACCTTAAAACTGTTTTAATAAAACATTTTGAGCGAGTTATCAAGAAACATCAAAATATAGAGTGTAATTAGAAAATTTTCATTCGAAAAAATTTTTTCGCTAAAAATTATTCCCATGAGAGAAAATTTGTAACCATGAAAGAGTTTTTGTCAACGTTTTTGATTGTCCGCGGTCTTGCAAAATTCGATGAACCAAAAATATCAGATTAAACGTTAAAAGTCAAATGACAACATGTCACATGAGAAAAATTCTATCAGAAATATAAAAATAAAAAGTCAGTTGGTGGCGTGAATTGGGATTCGAACTCATGCTTAACAGCATCTCAGAAAAGAAATGTATTACAAGAGATTTCAAAATCTTAGTGATATTTTACTATTTGTGTGTTAGCGAAAAGACTAACAAGATAGACTTGATGAAGTCTATTTCCAACAACTGGCCTTGCCATGGTGGACCGAAACCTTGAGACGGCTTAAAGGATGCTTTGGCGAATTTCTTCAGAAGACAATTGATCCCGATAATTCTTTATGATAGCTCGACAAGACGAGAAAAAGTCGAATAAGGATGTACTTCTTACACTGTAAATCAACATCTGTAAACTGTTGACACATTTAATTGTTTCACTTTGTGAAATATTGCATAAACATTGCATTACATAAAAAATAAATGAAAATTTCAACTAAAAAAAGTATATAACTTGGCCTGACTTTATCTTATTTTCGTGAAGGTGAATAAAAAAACATAAGGGGTGAGAGAAAATTCAGAAGAGACCTCTTCATTGTATACTATGACTCGCGGTATTATACTTTGATTAGGCCAAACTTCTAGATAAGGCATCAGATTGGTGAAAATAGTGAAATGAGATCTTATGGGCCCAAGGGTAAAGGGCAGGCCTGGCAACAGCTGAATTGATTCTTAAGCTTGGCTAAACTTTAGCTTGGCTTGATCAAATCAAGCTTAAGGGGGCTCTATAGGCCAGCCAAAATTTTTTTGGGCTCATAACTTTTTATTGCTACATAATAATATCATAAAAGTCTCTGGAATAATAGTCTCTAATCTCGTGAAAAACTTTTGCTGTACATTTTTAAGATCGCATGTAGAACCAACCGGTAAACGTGGTCAACCAGGAGCAGTAAATATTTTTTAAAAGTCGTATTGTTTTCTGTCCCATTAAAGAAAATATTCAAACGCAAACATAAGTTTTGAAATAGCATAGCAAAAAAACAACTGCGGTCGTTTTTCGATTTTCATCCTAAAAATGTCTCGAATATGCCGAAAAGGACCATTTTTTGCTATTTTGGCCACGGACAGTCGTATTTGTTTTACTTGTGATTTACAAAACTATTAATCAATGTATCACACATTATCCTGACAATTTGGAAAAAATGACTGCGCCCGAATTTTCAATGTCATTTTTTCACTCTCAGGAGGACAATTTGAGAATTATTTTTTAAACCTCAATGTTATCTCATTGCGTTTGAAAAAGCATCAAACAATTCGTAAGGATCACTTTTCTGGAATTGATATTATAAACTATGTTCGAAATATCAATAGTTCTAGCGCTAAAGATCAAAACATTATTATCATTTTGCAATATTCAGAAAAATTTGGAAATTATTACGGAAAAAAATTTTCCAACTTTTTATTTCTCTAATAATAAAATCAGTGAAAAAGCCACGCAGAATTCAAAAATGACAAGATAAAGTCTAGCTCTACTAGATCCGAAGATTAACCCCGCCTATAGAACCCCCTTAAGGAGGTTCCCAATGGAATTTTTGACTCAGATTTATGTCAAATTTTAGATTACGTTCAAAATCGAAAATAATTGGCTCTACAGTAATTGCAGATAAATAGCGAGCTTCAAATTATTATTTTCAAAGCTCTATCTGATCGGGAAAGTTGTTTCTGAGCGCCCAAGTTTCTGACGAGCATGAAAAAAATAATTAAAGACGCGAGAAACAAATCGTAATTTTATTTCGAGCAATAGAAAAATAAGTCTAGACTCAATATTTGTAAAACTAATTAACGGTATTAATCTGAAAACTATTAAAAATCAAACACAGGGATAAATGGTAAAATCTGTCCAGGTTTGCACTTCTACCGCGCAGAGTAAAATTATTTTCTCTGTTTTTCACAGTCCATTTTGTTCTTCTGTCATGAAATATAAAATTTATTTCGCTCACTTTACCCAAATTTAATGAAAATGAAATTGTGAGTTTTTTATTTGTTTCAGGTTTCAGCGAGACGACAAGCACTAGTGGCAACAAGATCGTTTATAAAAGATAATGAAGACAAAAACATTGAGATAGAATTATAGTATCCAAAGTAGCAGTCTTGTCGGAAGCATTCATTGAACTCGGTGTGATATACATTTTGTTTGAATTACAGCATCCTTGCTGAACTAATCAACTCATCAGCCTTCTCAAACAACAACTTTCAGCGTAGCATGGTTTCCGCGTGGATAAAACAACAAGCAGCTTGGACCCGTAATTCAAAGTATGTTTGATGGCAGTTTTTGTCGATCGAATTTTTCATGATAAATTAAATAATAATACATCATTTTTTGTCTGTATTACTCTTCAATGATTAGACCGTACCTCTAAACGCGTAGTTGCTAAAGAAATTCTGACAAATAATTACGTTTTCGCAGATAAGTCATGAAATCTTACGTTTTAAACGGATTATCTTAAAACGAAAGTTAAACAAGAAATATTTTGGAATTTTTGAAAATTTTTTTTTCGAAAGTCTCAGACTTCTCAAGAACCCTCTGACTATGATTTGAGAGTGCTTAAGTCTCTAATTCCTTACAGAATAGTTGATTATAATGTTCAATCTGATGATAAAGATTGTAAAAAACATGTATGAAAACTCAGGGAGAACGTATTTTACTGAACTTCTTGGGTTACTGGCGACAACTTGGCCAAATACCAGGGTTTTTATTCGACAAGTTCTGATTTGAAAATTTTTTTTAGGAATTCGCTCTAATGAATAGATTATAATTTGCAATTTTATAACCATAAGAAATTTTCAGTTCTGCGTCCTTTAATTGACAATCGCTGAACTTTTTGAAAAAGTCTTGAAAAAACAATACCGGTCTTTTAAATCTATGGGTTTACTTGGTAAAATGAGATCTTGGTAAAACTGTCTTCAAGCATGCAAATTTGCAGCCGAGGTTTGGATCATTTCAGCTCTTTTAACTAGAAATCTCTAGCTTCAACCGTTTAACTGTAAAATACATTTGAAAAAGTCCCTTACAGCGTTGGAAAATTTTCAAGCATGCTCGGTTTCAAATTTGGCTTGGCTTGGTTTTCGAATTTGGCTCGGCTTAAATTTGTGGCTTCGCTTGATTTTGTGGCTTGGCTTGTTTTTTGCCTTGGCTTGACTTTCTTGACTCTCTTGACTTTCTCAATTATTTTTTGCCCAAAAACATGTGCGGTCATTTTAAGCTGCCTTGGAAATCAATCTGATAAGAAAATTGCAAAAGCAAAAATGTAAACGGTGTGGACTACTGAGAGGCATTTTGATCGGGAAAATGATATCCGAATCAAGAGACCTAAATTAGGACAATATTAATAAACTTCAGCCATTTTTGGGTGTTATGCGCTAAAAAGTAGCTTAAAATTTCTGCACATCAAAAGATTTCCTTAATAAAAAAGTTTTTTTCATGAAAAATGGTCAGAAAAAGCCAAAAAGAGAGAAAAACAACTTTTTTTGAGATAAAATTGACCTTCAATTGCGTTTGGATATTAAAAAATGTTCTAACTATCAAAAGAAATGCCGCCATAACACCCGCAATTTTATTTAGATTGTTATGCAAGAATAAAATTCAAAAAAATTGAGTGCCAAATGGCACTTACCGGTTGTACAGCCAATTGTTGTAAATTTCATCAATAGTTTATAAATGATAATCGCGCGACCATCCCATTAGTTGACATACGTTGATTTAGTAAATGCCAGAAAATTTTATAAGCGATTCTGCCTGATTTTGTATAAAAAATTCAGAAAAACTGCAAAGAAAAAATTTTGGACTTGATTTGCGGAACATTTTGATCATATTTTGATCATATTTCTTAAAAAGTCGATAAAAATGTACAAATTTATGATTTTTCAAACCGCGGTCAGAAAATATGTAGGAATCTATTAAAAAACTTTAAGTGGCTTTTTTTTGTTTTTACCAAAAAATTTCAATAAAAAAATAAGAAAAAATTTTGGAGGAAAAATGTGGAAAATTTTTCATAATTTTTTGATTTTTAAGAATTCAAAATAGATAATTAGATAAAAAATTATTTGAATGAGCTGAAACACGTTTATTCTGGTTGAGCTAACGATAATAAGCACAAAAAAATAAACTAACTGATTACTAGCGTGAGTTATATCGACTCCAATCTGCCGGCTTTATGCCACTCTTTTAAGTAATAATGATTAACCTCCATTAAGTGGTCAGTATAACATGTTGAATATACGCTTAAAAATAATTAATAAACGAGAACATTTCAAACTAGATGAATAATAAATAGAGGGGTCCATTTCTTAGCTAAAATTTTCTTTTGGAGATTTAAAAGTAAAGCTGGTATAACATTTTTAGTCTCCTAAAAATAGACTTTTTATTAATTGACAAGCGTTTTGAGCAAATATTTAAAATTGACAGTTATTATTTATTTTGACAAGAAAAATATCATTTTGTTTCTAAAATAAAGATTCAACTTTATTATAGGACCAATAATTACCTTTCAAGAAGAACTTTTGGAGAAATCCATGTTAAAGTTTAAAGGGGATAATTAAAAAAAATGAGTTGTTATATTTTTATCAAGGGCATAGACTATGCCGCATAGTACCCGTGAAGAACTCCTCATAAAAATACGATTTTGTTGTTGTAAGGCTTATAATCGCCGGCTCAATATCGCCGCAATTTCACAATTATTAGCTGAATTCATTTTAGTGTACATATCGCCAAAAGTGTCAGTAGTATAGTCGTCAGTATCAATTTTTTACTTTTTGGTGTTGGTGTAACACCAAGGTGGTGCTAACCCTAGCACCAATATGGTGTTGGTGCTGGAGCATAAATTTTGGTGCACTTGGTGCTAGAACATTTGGTGCTAACCCTTACACCTTCGAAGGTGTATTTGGTGTTGGAACATTTGGTGCTTACCCTCACACCTTCGAAGAAGGTGTTTGGTGC
>SCLH01001073.1:36716-48283 GCA_004367855.1 Oikopleura vanhoeffeni | reverse complement strand
CAAAAAATCTTTCTGCCCATTTTTTTTGGCATTAAATTATATTTTAATTTTTATCCAAAAACAAATATTTCATGGTTTAATGTCAAAGATAACTAAATTTATACCTTAAAAACTTTTATAAATAAAACAAAAATTTTGTAATTTGTCAAATAATTTGGCACTGAAAGCGATGGACCGAAAATGTTTCAAGAAAAGTTTTCTGTATATTTGAAAACTTGAAGTTTTAACTACTTTTGACGAATAAAAATTGAAAATTTAACTCAACCCTCTTACTCATAGAGCCATAAAAGTGGCTTTCATTTTTTTGAAAAGACCGGAAAAGACAAAAATAATTGAAATAGAATTTGAAGTTCAAATCGCAATAGAATTTGCGATTAATTTTGAGAAATGAAAATAAATTTTTTTTTGATAAGCCGTTCAAAATATATTTTATCCTTCTTTTTTTCTGGATTTCTCTGAATGTTTTAACAGCTTTATCTTCTAATTTACTTCGTAAAAAACAATGTCTAAAATACTCAGTTTTTAGGAATTCGTCTTGACCATCTTTTAAAAAAGTAATAATGTTTCTACTAAATGTAGAATTTTTTTTTTCTTTTTGAAAACAGAAAAATTGCTCATTAATAAGAAAGCGGAGCGGAAATATCAGACGCAGACATATTGTTTACCATTAACTCCACCATTTCCGAGGTGAAGATTATCATTTTATAGACGAACCCGATACGGTATTTTCAATCGCAGACCAGATTAAGAAATACAAGGTTTTATTCTATTTTATTTAATTTGCATCTTATTACAAAAATTGCATACATGTATTGTTTCTAGGGAACAGTGTTAATTATCTAAATATATTCTTCCATAAAGTTAAGTTTATCCTTTATCTCAATGACTGAAAAATAATTTAATCGAACGCACTTAATCTTTACTTTTCGGATAATAGAGCTTCAAAGCGAGCCATAAAAGTGGCTCTGATGGTATATCAATAGTCAAATGAGTGAGAGGGTTAACAAATTCGAAATTGCAGAACTTTTATTTTGTCACGGTGAAATAAAATCTTTACATTCGAGCAAAATTTGAAGATCGAACATTTTTTAATTAAACATTAACCTCGTACAATTAATTTATTACTAATCATATATTCATCATTTTCACTCATTTTTTTATAATTAATGAAATTAGTCAAGTTTTGTCATTTAAAATATAAAATCGGGGAAAATGCCATTCTTGTATACGTTATCGATAACGGGGGCCACTGGCATTTTTGCCATTTTTCAAGCCAAAAATTTCATATAATTCGGATTTTCAGAACGACTTATTTGATTCAGTTATTAGAAAGCGCATACTGAGCACAAATATCTAGTGTAAAATATAATAAAAAAAATTGTCCGGATCGAACCATTTTTTCTAAGATAACTCAAATTATTTAATTAATAGTTTTTGTTAAGAATTTGAAACAATGGTTTGATTCAGACCCTTATTTAATTTATTTTTCTCTCAATATTTGTGCTTAGTTTGAGCTATCTAAAAACTTGATCGGATGAGTCTTTTTCAAAAGCCGAATTATATAAAAATGTTGACTAAAAAATTTGTAAAAAATGACCATTAAAATGGCCTGTAATTTTTATATCTAGCGCCTTCAGTTTCGAATTTTATTGGACAAAATTTGAACAAATCAGAATGAATTATTTTGATTTATTTCTTGATTACTTTTTTTCACGGATTCCGAAACATTTTGACTGTGGACATGCTTTTGTAGGTCGGAATGATAATTTTTGATAAATAATTTCCATCAGCCAATATATTTTACGGAAAAGTATTTTTTTTCATTACATAATATCTTTCTTGAATGAAATTAATTTTTGACCCAAAATTATGGTTTTGGGTAAATACTTATATTTTATTTAGGTTACTTTAGGACTCATATATGCGAGTGCTTCTCGTTTTTTCTTAAAATAGATTAAAAGAAATAATTTCATCATTTTCAAAAGGACGTTTCTGATTGGACGAGCCATCCGTGACCTTCAAATATCTATAACGGGGCTCATCCGTCATTTTTTGCCATTTTTCAGCCAAAATTTTTACATAATTCGGCTTTTGAAAACGACTCAACCGATTGAGTTCTTAGATAGGATGGATCAGATGGAGATGATATTTTGTCAAATACTTTAAACTACTCCCAAAATAGTACATTGAAAAGCCCGATTCAAGTGATTTTTTAGCGCCGCCCATCCCCTTAACGAAATCCAGGAAACCAAGCGGTTGGTTAGCGTAAAGTTACTGGGCTCAGTTTCGTCGAATTATGATTAAATCTGAGTAATAATTATTTGCATCATAAATTTGATTCTAATCTTGTCTTCGTATTACTGACAGAGTTCCATCACAAACCCCAGATACTGAAGTTTTTACGTGTCAATCAAAATTTTGCGTTTTTTAAAGTACTTTTACAGTATTTTTCAGATTAAAAATTAAATTTCAGATGAACTTATGACTTTTTAATTAAAACAGTCGTTTTGAGAATTTTCTTTGGTTTTTCAAGACATGTTATATCAATTACGGGGGCTCCTGGTCATTTTTAATTCGGCTTTAAAAAACAACTCAACCGATAACATTCTTAGATAGCTCAAACTGAGCACAAATATCTTGTGAAAAAAAAAATTGGTTCATCGGACCAATTTATTTTATCTTTTTTCTGAGATGAGTGAAATTGTTAAATTACTAGTTTTTATTAAAAATTGATAACAATCGCCGGATTCGGACCTTTCTTTTAAATTCAATTATTAATCAGATATTTGTGCTCTGTTTTAGCTTTCTAAGAATTCAATCGGATGAGTCGTTTGCAAAAACTGAATTAAATACAATTTTTGGCTAAAAATCAAGTAAAAAATGACCAGGAGCCCCGTAATCAATATGATTTTTTTTAATTCATAAAGAAAAAAAAATTGATAAGCTTTCGATGTGTTAGATCAGTTTCAAATCAGAATAAAGAGTATGAGAAACTATTCTCACAGGTTAACAGAAAGTAATTTTTTGCGCTCAAAATAATTTTGAAATAGTAGGCCTCGAAATTGGGTTATTAATAGTTTTGAGAATTGTTTCGACAAATTTTAACTTAAAACTTAACAAAATAATTGAATTAATTTCTTTGTGTTAAATTTTGCAGCCAATAAATATTAATTACTGTTTTTTGGCTTAATACTGCGAACTCATGTACAAGTTGAGTTTTCATTATTATAGGCTTTTGAGTGGAGAATTTTCTTTACTTCGCTCTTTATAATTAGACTCTAGACCTAGCTCAGCCAAAGTCATAAGAAATTGAAAACTCAACCAGTATCAGACTAGTTTTTTTTTTCTTTAAATATTATCACATGGGCAAAAATCTTCAAAAATCGTGGGAATTGAATTATCTAATGTATATCTGAAAAACAAAATATTTCATACATGTAAATATTCACGAAATATAAATGCTTGTAAATATATTTTACTATGTTCTACCAACAAAATTTGATCCAAAATTATGAACATCAAGACTACTCTGGAAGAAAGTTCTATTTACAAGATAATAGTATTATCCAAAATGAAAATAATTACAAATTGAAGCTAAGGAACATGGGCCATAGAAAATTTAAATTTTGTTTAATTATTTGTTCAATTAAACGCCAATTTGGTTTCAAGAAAAACTAATTATTGATAAGCTTTCGATTTATCATGATCATTTTCCATTTTTTTTATTGAGAAGAAATGACTGCCTCTTAATAATCAGAATTACACTGTTGATAAATCCGTTGAAATAAATTCAGAAATTGCGTGGGCAATCGATTTTATAATGCATTTGACAGAAAAGTGTCCGCAAACATTTTTTCACTACTTTTGTATGATTCCAAGTGGCTTGAGCTTTTCTAACCGCTCTATGTCTACAAGGGTTAAATGTCGGCTCAATGCCGAAAATATTTCAAAACTTTCAAACTTCACAGCTGATTTTAAACATTTATTTTTGTTCAGTTATTTCGTTATATTCTAACTTAGAATTCTAACTTAGAATTTCTAAGGTAGTTTTTTTTATAGACGCGACAGATTTGATTTTTTACCATTTTGTCATTATGAAAAATCGTAAGAAAACTTAATTTTTGGAATTTTATTTTTCAGCCATTAGTCTTAGAATTTCTTATAGTTTCGTATAATACCCACATTGGGTCATTTCCGGTCATTTGAAAATCTCGAATTTTCAGAATTTTTTAAAAAAATTTCGAAAATTAAAAAAAATTTTTGGCCTAAGCTTTTTTAGTTTCCAGTTGAATGCAAAGAACCGTTTTGTGATATCTCATACGGTTCGTCTGTGGTGAAAAGTCAAATCTGTCGCGTCTAAAAAAAACTACCTAAGTCAACGAAGTTTAACTTTTGAAAACAGCTTAGATCAATTATTTCTTACTTGTTTTATTTGGTGTTAACTAAAAATTTGTGGCTTTTCTTGCACAAAAATTGAAACAATGACATAAGCGTTCTAACAGCCTGAAATTGAATGAAAATTGAATAAAAATAATGATACTATTATACAGTATGATTCATACCGTGTATTTTATTTGAGATTTCGGTTTATCAGCTATTGTATTTTCACAAACAGTATGTTACATAATGTGTATAATTTTTTTGGAATTATCAGGTTTGATACCGTTTACTAGTCGATTTTTTCATTTTTAGAGCTTGATTTCAATAAAACATCATTTTGCCTCGAAAATGGTGATATGATCAAAGTTAACTTCACCATCACGAGAGTATCTTGTTATCTAACAATCAATTAATCAAATAGTTTTGTTGAATATTATTTTAGTGAACCGTGTGTTACAGTGTATACCAGCCGTCGTGTATCTTTAAAGATCCCAAAGGAGTCTCGAGTTCGAATCCCGGTGCAACTTATTAATCTTAATACCAAAATAGCGAGTACTCTGGAAAAACAGTGATCAAAACAGCCAACGTTAACTCATGGGTTCAAGGAATAATTTTTGCCGATTTTAGCATATTTTCTGCTGCTTTTTATAATAGATGGCACTTTTAGAACTTCTTCTGATTAAAATTTATTAGTCAGCTTTTAGAAATTATTTATCTCGTTTTATAGTTTAAATTTGAATTAAACATTATGGTCCCCAGAAATAATGACTCTAATTGCATCAAATATTTTTTACAAATAACTTTAGTCATCCTGAAGTATTATTGACAAATAGCGATCAACTAAGTCGAAGTATTTATGAAAACATGAGGTGTTTACTGAAGTGAAAAATTAATGCTGTATAAAAATATTTTTTTTCGAGCAGCTTGAGCTGCCCCTGGAAAGTAATTAAAAAATGGATGAATTTATTAACCGTTATTTTTTGAGAAATTATATTAAACATAAATAGTTAGCCTATTCAATTCAAAATAGTTGTACACATCAGATTAAAAATGTGTATTTGGCGGCCTGGAACCTTTGGACACCTCGAAGTTAAAATTGGAAAACGTTGCAAAACTGAAAATTCCATCCGAATTATTTTCGGTTCTTGGCATGAAATATTAACTTTACAGATTTGCATTGAGGAAGTGGGTGACGATATATCTGAGAATTTTTCACCGAGTGTTTTGAGTCAAAACCTTCGACCAGTAGAATTTTTTTGATTTTGAGATTTTTTCAAAAAAATCATCGATTTTTAGGAGGTCTGAAATTAATGATTAAATTTAAGGGGGTAGCAGCGATGTGGCAGATTAGTACATTTTTTCGGAATGATTTATGAAAGAGAAAAAAATGTGAAAATTTTATTTTTTATCTTCAATAAAAGTGTTCATTCTTGCAAACGTTTATATTTTTAATTTTTCAACATAACTTAAGTATCTGTAAAAATCTCAAAAACTAATTTTCATTGGAAATCCCTTTCCAACTTAATCCGATGTAAGAATTTTTTTTGAAGACGTTTTTATAAACTTCAGGCAATATCCTTAATATGAGAGTTTTTTTCCATGAAAAATAGAGAAGAACAGCTTTTTAGGAATAAAAATTGACCTTCAATTGCGTTTAAATATTTTAAAATTACCTGACTTTTAAAAGAAAACACGCCTATTACACCCGAAATTTAATTGAGAATTTTTTGCAAGAATAAAATTTCATTAAATTGCATGCCAAATGGCACGAATCGGTGTCACAAGCAAGTGTTGTAAATTCCATCAGTTGTTCAGAAACAATATTCGCTTGACCCTTTTATTGGTTTAAATACGGAAACCAAATAGATACCAGAACATTTAACAAGTGATTCGGCCTGATTTTTTAAAGAGATTTCAAAAAACAACTAATAAAAATTTATGGACTTGATTTGCAGAAAATTTTGATAATATTTCTATAAAAGTCGACAAAAAATGACAAATAAACGGCTATGTTTTTCGTTTTGTTTCACAGATTACAAAAACAAAATCAGAAAAATTTTTGGACGAAAAATGCGTAAAATTTTTTAAATGCTTTGAATTTTTTTGAAAATTTACGAATTCAAAAATTAAAGTTCGAACTCAAATCTTTCCTTACATAGATAAAAAAAAATTAATGAACTGATACACATTTATTCTGGTTCAGCTAACGATAAAAAGCACAAAAAAATAAACCAACCAATTATTTTCGTAAGTTAAATTAACTTCAATCTGCCACATCGCTGCTACCCCCTCAAAGGTTTTGAAAATAAACGTAACAATTTCGATCTAGAATTTGTTGTTATATCAATTTGATAAATAAACATTAGACTTTTAAACTTTACAAAAATAGTTTGAATTCAATTTAAAAATGTCAGAAAATTTGGAATTTGACTGGCGTTAACTGAGAATACAAGACAAAATCTAAAAAACGGTTCCAGACGATGAAAGCCAGGCTTTGTTATTACTTGTTCAATATTCACTGACCCAAATAATATTTCCCTGTATAATTTTTGGTCTCTGTTCCGGTTAAAATTGCTTAAAATGATGCAGTTTTCAGTTGTCTGCTAGCCACAGTTATTATATTTTACAATATGATTGATTGAAATTCAGCTGTTTCTTATCATGAAAATGTACGTCTTCACCATAGAAATTTCAGATTAAAATTTTGTAAGTGATTAATCGGTCATTTTTCAAGATATCATTTCATGCAACTTGTACCTTCTTCACACTAGAAATTTCAGATTTCATTTTGTATGATTATCGGTTTAGTTTCAAGATATTATTATTATCAGATTGATTATGAATCAACAACTCTTAATTTTCGTCTCATCGGCGAACAGAATAAAAAATCTTTATTTTTTGAGAAAAGTTATATTTGAGAAAATGAAGTTTCGTTTACCGCTGATAACCCTAACCGGGAAGGGTCAAAACTTAATTTAATTTTTATGGCATCATAAGTCATGAAAAATTTTTCAGATGTGCCGACTAGGGTGTCACCTATCTTGGAAGGTCTGAAAAAATGATTATTAATTTTTGTGTGTTCATGTGGTACCTTAGCTTACTGGGAGGAAAACATTTCATTAGGGTACCCCAAAATTTTAACCCTAAGGCGTCCAAAATGAGAAAACTGTACATTTTTCGACAAACAATGTTTGTCAACACGTAATTTTTGCCCGGAAATTGACCTCGGACAATTTCTGTTGGATTGTTTTCTGATAATTCAGACTTCTGAGAACATTTTCATACATATGGTGATTCTGATCGTCTCAGCAAAGTTTACGTCATCTTTTANGCTTCAGAGGCATTTACTCTTTTGGAATTTTGGTCTCATCGGCGAACAGAATAAAAAAAGCTCTGCGATTATTTTTGTATGAAAAAATTATATTTTGAGAAAATGCTAAGTGTTAGTTTACCGGCTGAAACCCTGGCCGAGGGTCAAAACTTATAGTTAATTTTTATGGCATCATAATTCATTGAATTATCAATTTGTTTTCAGCGTGTGCCGAGCGCCCTGATCGTCTCAGCAAAGTTTCGTCATCGTTGTTACAATTTGAACTTTTAGGTGAATTATAGAAAGATACGTAACTTTTGCTTGAGAACGATTCAGGGATTCGGCCACATCTGAAAAAGTTTTTTCGGATCGGAGGTCTGGTCATAAAAGTTTAAATGGGAGTCTTGGTACGTTATGGAAGTAATTCCGATGCCTGATCCGATCACGCTGATCAGAGCTGATCTCAATTGCGCCGACCATGGAGACGATCGATCTGTTCTAGTCATAAACGATAAGCCACTTGATGGCTTTTTGCAATGGATTGTTAATTAAATCGTAAAAATTTTTAATTTACTGTACAAACAAATAAAAATGGTCTGTTTCAAACCCAAATTAATTTGATAATTGTCGATATTCAGTAAATTATCTTTTTCTGGTCAATCCAAATCCAGTATCAAAAAATATTAAATAAATCATTTTCGAACTGGAATTGAAGCTCTTTCATCAAGTTTTGTAACAGTAATTCGATAAGCCAATTAGGCAAAAAAAACGAGCCAGTAAAGCCCCAATTTTTGAAAAAAAAGTTATTAACATAGTTTACAAAAGTTTTTTTATTGCATATTTGAAAAGATAAAATGTCTCACTTGAAAGTTTTGTCAATGTTTAACGGGTACAGTTCAATTATGAAAATGTTTTTGTTAAATATAGACTAGACTAATTCGGCCAAAAAGATATTTTTCTCGGCCACACATCTGAGTAAAATTGTTATAATTATTCATAAAATGATCTTATGGGAACTTAATCCGCCGACCGTTTTGATACAAATGTAAATTAAGGAGGTAGCGGTCGCAATGTTCTAGGCAACTTGACGCTAAAAAAAGATTGCGATGCAACCTCCCGAAGTGAACATTCTGTATCGGAGAGGCCGGCTAGGCTGGATTTCATATTCCCACATAAGTTGTTATTGTATTAAGATATTGAGAGGATAAATTGTGAAAGTCAAATGTGTGGTTACCAAGAAAAATGGTCTCTAATTTCGCTCAAAAAAGGCTCAATTTCGGTCGTTAAAGTGTCTTTGTTCTCGAACTAGACGTCTGTAGAATGCGAGACTACCACCATTGTGATTTTTTGGTCGAATTGGTCTAGTCTAAAATTAACAGAAAAATTTTCATAGTGAACTGTCCTTCCTTAAGTTTTTGACCCTGTGCAGGTATCGAGGGATTTGATTTTGGCATGGGAAGTCTAGGACTGAATTCTGGTGCTGCTTTTGGAGGAAATGCGAAATCGGATTGTCATGATAATTCAAAACCATATTTGGGAGAGACGACCACTTCAAAATGTGCAACTTGGAATACTCAAACTAAGTACCGTACGTTAAAACCCTTATTATGAGTTTGAAATTTGAATGGTTTGAATTATGCGGTTTTTGGCACTTTTTCATCATTTCCCCACGACGAGCCTTCATGCCCCCCAAATTATATCATACACTGTGGGTTTTACGGGGGGATTATACAAGCCCACGTGGAGCCAGACCCCCCAAACCCATCCAAATTGTATAGTGTCTGATAGACTGTGGTTGTTCATGGGGAGCAAGCCTTTTCGATAAATTATTTTATTATTACTTATAACTAAAAAATAATTAAAGGGGGTTAGTCGTCAATAATTACGTAAAGTCGGGATTGGCGGAATATCACGCATAGCTGGACAAAAAAGTATTTCCCTATGATATATTGGAACAAAAATCTTGCATTTAGAAAAATAACGGAAGGTCACTAATCGCTTTTTTGATGATTTAAATTTTTTAGGCAAAAAATAAGTACTGTAATACAGTAAAAATTTTCGAAAAAAAACGCACAAACGTCAATTATCCAAATAGTCGATCCATCACTTTGAAAATTTTTATTTTTACATGATTTAGGGTCCTAAATTGCGATTAAAGGCCATTGCACCACGGATGGTGCAAAAGACACTACGGGAATTAAATTCGAAAAAAATATTTTTGAAATCCGTGATAAAAATAAAACGCCTCACTTATAATGTCCTATTTGAAAGTAAATTACCCGTCATTTTCTGAACATAATAATTTGAAATCAGTAATAATATAATCCTTTTATGAAATTTAATGATAAAAAACACGCTTTTAAAGCATTATATACTGAGTTCTTAATGGAGGTTAATCATTTTCTGCTTAAGGGGGTGCCATAAGTCCTGCAGATTGGTACATTTTTTCAGAGCGATAAATGAAAGACAAAAAAATGTGAAAATTTATTTTTTTATTTTTTATCTTCAATAAAAGTGTCCATTCTTGCAAACGTTCATATTTTTAATTTTTTAACATAACTAATTATCTGGGAAAATATAAAAAACCACTTTTCACGGTACATCCATTTCCAACTAAACTCGACTACAGATTTTTTTTTAAAGACGATATTAATAAACTTCAGACATTNATTAATTCCGCCCTCTGGGCGGAATTAATTAACATTAAGTACACACAAATGAATAAAGTTCATTAAGAGTTTTTTTCTTTTGCATTCATTAAATATGAATTATTAGCTACACGGTGCGCAAAAAGTATCCGATCCGATCACATATCCGATGAGATCGGACATTTTGTGATCGGATGTGATCGGTTCGGATCTGCTCGGAAGCAAATCTCAAAATTTGAAGATCGGATCGGTTCGGTTCGGACCCGATTTGAAAACAACGTGATCGGATCGGATCGGTTCGGGAAAAAACCCAATCTGATCGGTTTGCTCGGTATTTCCGAGCAGATATTTTAGCTCGGACGAGAGCCCAATGAGAGTTTTTTTTCGATTTATGTCTAGTTCAACCAGAAATTGAATCTGAATTTTCTGAAAATTGAGAAATTTCGCAAAATGTGTGCAAAATATTCTCAAACAACCAAAAAGGGGTTTCTTGACCACGTGTGAGAAAAACAAGGCAACCAAAACAAGGCTTGTATTTTTCTACATATATATTATCTACATGTATATTCTCATATAAAAATCATCTTAATAAAATTTGGTCTTGACCTCAAATTATGGACGACCACCTCCTTAATAAATAAAATATATTCCTTTATCACCTTTTGATTAATCTGATAGATGTAGGCTGGGGGAGCCAATCCTAACACTCCTAAGACCCCTTCTAGCCACTCATGAGGCCGCTTTCTCTTCTTTTCAGCCTACATCTATAAGATTAATCAAAAGTTGATAAAGGGATATAATAATCATGAAAAAAGCCTGATTGCGTTAAAAAATACATTAATTTTAGATGACCCCTAGTTATTTGAAAATAACAAGGGTTTTAGATATCTCAGGGGAAATAAAAACAAAAATACAAATGCCCGCGAATTTATAGAAAACATCTATAAATTGAAAGAACTCGGGGCAAACAAATTTTAAGAGTTTTTGAGAATTTGTTTGCCCCCGAAAATTTTTGTCAGAAAAAAAATTGTGACATTTATAAAATAAAAATTTTCAAAAAATTTGTGAAAAAATTTTTCAGTCATTACCATAGTAAAAATTACTAAATTTTTTCTAAAAATTTTTTTCACCGGTTAATCACTAGTAAAAATCCGATTTGATTTATTTTATTTTTCATATTTTTCCCTTTGATTCTGCCCAAGATTTTAACCGTTTATCGTTGATATCAA
>SCLH01001073.1:15283-36537 GCA_004367855.1 Oikopleura vanhoeffeni | reverse complement strand
CATTATACAGTAACTCTTAATGGAGGTTAATCATTTTCTACTTAAACATCATTAAGTACGGTTTTTTTTGAGAACTTAATGATCTTTAAAACTTAAATCAAGGCTTAATCTCCATTAAGTATTTTTGGACTTAAATATATTTTTTTTTCACTATTTAATGGAAAAAAAGTATTTTTTTTGTAATTAAATAGAAAAATATTCAATGAGAAAAAAGTATTTTTATTTCGTAATTAAATAGAAATAATGTTTTTTTGTACGTTATCAAAAATTTTCTATTTTTATTCAATTGAAATGATGCCTTTTCCAAGCTTTTCAGACATGGGCACTGGCCGTTTTGGCTTGATTAGCACTCCCTCCTTTACATTTTCAGCGTTCATAAATGTTCGTTTGATTATTGTGTACACTTTCAGGCCGTTACTATATAATGCGCGAAAGCAAATAAGGCTTAATGATCTTTATTTATTTGTGTGTACTTAATGATAATTAAGTCCGCCCTCTGGGGCCACTTAATTAGTATTAAGTACACAAAAATAAATAAAGTTCATTAAGCATTATTCTACTTTTGCAATCATTAGACGAGTCGTAAACATTGTTTCAGTTAAAAACGAATTAAACCTTCAGAACCAGAATTTTCAAATATAAAGCACTTTTATTTATTTTTAAATTGAATATATTCGGTGCAAATAAAGAAAGCCCGTTAATTTATCGGTTTTGAGCGACTGTTAACGGGCGCAGGTCATTCATATAATACCTGAAAAAAGCGCGTGCAAACTGGTACAAGAAAACACTTTCATCAAGTCAAATTTAAAAATGACAAATAAAAAAAAAATTTAGCTAAAAAGTGACCAAAATTTTGATAGTCGGAGTTTGCAATTTTTTAGATTAATTTAACAGCATGCTACAGTTATCATCTACAGAGAACAAAAAAACTAGCATAAGCACGAATCACACATAACCAAAATAATAACAATGTGGGCTGAATTTTTGAGACAATATTTTGAGAAGACAAAAAAATACAACGAATTATTATGGTTTTTATTCTAAACTTTAGTTGTTTAAAACTTTTAGAATTTAAAATTGCAACAAAAAAATTATCTCGCACGCCCACGTTTAATTCGAGCCCTGTAGAGTCTTTTCGATGCAAAATCGCACAGTTCGTTTATTGCGAGTATAAGCATCTCACTGTGATATAATATTATCTGTTTTTAACTGGAGATTATTTTCGGAGAACTTTTCAATATATTTTCTGACTTCAAACTACTGGGACTCAGAAAATTGATTTCTAATTCATGAATTGATGTGAACATGAAGTCTTTTAAAGACTGTCCTTATCAGTTTTTGATACTTTCGACTAATTTAATAATTCGGGTTGGCAGTAGAATGCCGAAATAGTAAAAGGCCTAAAAACGATATTTTATATCTTTCGTGCAGTTAAATATTGTTTCCAGAAAAATATGATATGGATGTAAATTTGCGAAAAATTTAGAACAAAATGAAAATTTGACAATTTTTCTTGATGAAAATTTGTCGAGATAATTTACAAAACGAAA
The DNA here is from genome assembly GCA_004367855.1 of Oikopleura vanhoeffeni. NCBI lineage: Eukaryota > Metazoa > Chordata > Appendicularia > Copelata > Oikopleuridae > Oikopleura > Oikopleura vanhoeffeni. The sequence goes on along the minus strand of SCLH01001073.1, from coordinate 34,987 downwards.
ATTTTTTTGAAAAACTACTAATTTCGAAATAACTTTCTCTGAACTTTGTTTTTTCATTTTAAAATTCGGGTAGATAATTATTAGCTTGAAAGTCGTAAAATAACTAGAAATTATGAAAATTGTTCGAATTTAATTTCAATCGGAGAATTTATGTATTTCAAATTTGAAACGTGAAATCTCACTTGTATGTGAAATTGGGGGTTGTGGTTTATGGACCATAAATGATGGTGGTCATGTAGCTGATTTGGTCTAAGATGAAAATAAACAGTCAAAAAAGAGCTTGAGTAGCTTGCTCAATTTATGTTTTTAACTGGGGCCAACAAGTTAATTGAAACATCTTCAAAAATAATAGAAATGAACGAGAGTTCAAGAACTTGCAACAAGTACAAGATGTATGAAAGTCAATTTATGGTTTTGTTGTCCTACAATATAATTGGAAACATATATATTCCTTAATCACACTTTTGTTACTTTCTCGGCCCTACTACTTAAAAGCGCACTACGTTTGCTACCCAGGACCGAGAAAGTAACAAAAGTGCGATAAGGGGACATAGCAACTTTTTCGGAGTGCGACAAAACTAGCAAGATCCGGTTGAAGATTTTAGATTTTTAAGAATATTTACGCCGTTTTTAATTGGTTACTGCAATATAAATTTGAAAAAATGAGCCCATATCCTGTACGGAAGTAATATGTTAAATTTCGGGACAGGTAAAATCTTTATTCACTGATTATACACTGCCATTATACACTGAATAGCACAATAAACTATACACACCCAAGAAAGATTTTACCTGTCCCGAAATTTAACATATTAATTCCATACAGGATATCATATATTGATTTGTACATGGAATATCTGTCAAAATTAAGGAAGTGTTTAACGTAGGCTGCATACGGTATGAAAAACTAAATAAAAGCGGTGAAAACATCTATTGGCAGTCCAATGCTGAAATTACATATTTTTCATTACGTATTCTTGTAGATCCGAAACGTTTTTTATCTTTTTTGACCGGAGTCCGGTTGGTCACAGGACATGCATGTTTTTTCTTGTTTAATAGGGGACAACCCTCAGTACACATTTTTTTTTGAAATGTTCCAAGTCAGATAAATAGGTCATGATGATAAGTCACATATTGATTAATATATTTTTGAATTCTCTGTTAAAAACTACATCGGAATATAGACTAAAAACTTCCTTTTTCTTATTTGAAAATTTCGACCGATCAAAATCTCCGACTTGGCACAATTTATTTATTTTAAATTTATAAGATGGCAAATTTTTATCCGTGATTAAATAATATAAAAAGTTTGTGGCGATAATAGAGAGGGCTCGAGCGCAAAAATTATTTAAAATTCGAATTTCGCCACCAATTGGCCAAAATTTTGGCATGCTCTAATGAAATTTTTGGTTCGTTATAAATTATCTGTCTTTTGGTACTAAAATTTGAGTCATTACGACAGAAAAAGCATTTACAGTTGATTTGACTTCGGACACGCTAGAGGTTTTATAAAATCTCGCGACATAAGATGAGATCTGTTCCCCAACTATTTCATTTCATTTTTCATGACTTTTAAATTTTGTTAAGAAAATTAATTCAATTTTCCTTAGGTAATTTTGTGTAATAACATGTGGGAATAAAAACCTTTTGATAGTCTATAAACAAATTTATTTACTTTTGTGCCCCGTGTGAAATTGAATTGACAAATGTTTGAAGTTGTCAGATAAGTTTTTGTTTGTTGAAAATCTAACTAATCAGGTTGCAAATAATGCGCCGATAACGGAGAAACCGTGGTAGCTAGGATATTTTGGTATTTGCCGATCATTTTTAAATTACTGAATTACTCAGAAAATATTTATAGTTTTTTTTCTTAGCATACACAGTTCCCACAAAAGCTTGCCCTGACCACCCCCTTAACCACAGAATACGATCTATTGCTGCAAGATTCATCCTAATTTGAAATAATAAGATCTTAATATTCCTAAATTTATTTTCAGCATGGTCAGAATTTTCTCAAAAATTTGGAGATAATAGTTATGGGAGTCATAATTATTGTCGCGCTGAAATTGGTGAAAAACCATGGTGTGTAACAAACGGAAATTCTTATGCTTATTGTGACAATATTCAAGATTGTGGAAATAGCTTCGACAGTAAGTAAATTATATTTTATCGCGTTAAAAGTCAAAAGGTGACGAGGTACATAATTATACATAATTTGCCAATTAAGGAGATTGATGACTCAATATAACTTGATTATCGATAATGGATAAATACATCACAATATATTTTGAGGTGGTTTTGTAGCATGTTGAAATTTCTTGACTTTGCGGTCATTCAATATGAAAAATTGAAATTTTCGGAATCCTATCTTAAAAGAACATCACTAGGCGTTTACTTTCGGCAACACATAGAGTCAAAATTGACGTCTGGTTCATCGTATATATAAAAACGATTTCGCCAACGTGGGGGCGAAAACTCCAAATCCCCCAAACTGTATTGTTTAGGAGTTTTTTTTATATGTGGGCACGCCTATGTGGGGGATACCCCTCCACCCCCAAATTGTATGGTTGTTTAGGAAATTGTTAAATGTGTAGAGGGGAGCCCCCCAAAGCCCCCCATTTTCGCTTGACTATGAGAAAACCTGACATAGGAAATGACTTTAGGTTATGGAAATGAAGCTGATTCGTATAATGACCAACTTGGTTCCCAATTTGGATCGAATTCTAATTTTGGAAGAAAGGGGATTACGAATTAAGAAAACTAGGTTAACCCCCCACGGGCGCGTTTGTGTCTTGGTTATCTGGTAAAGATATACTAAATAATTTAAAAAAGTGTTGTTCATGCGTTTTTTTATGATATCTCAAAATTGCAAAGAAATAGTATGGATATAGGTACAGTAAGTGTAATAAGATCTAGACTAGGTAAGAATGGCAAAAATTGACCAGCTCAGATTATATTTATTTTCGGAACAGTTTTAGTTTTTGTTCTCAAATTGACCAATAAACAATTTTTGAAAAAAATCAGCATTTTTCGAAAAGTTTGAAAATGATTTTGGCTCTCAGCAAAACAGCGATTTAAATTCTCGGAAATCTTCAAATTTAGACAAAAAGTCAACAGAAAGACAAAATAGTTTCAAATCGCAATTAGAATACTTTTCGATGACTATTAAGAATAAAACCACAAGTAATCAACTCAATTTTGTCCATATTTTTGGAAAAAAAACCTTTGAAAAATAATCTGGAAAATTTCATGTATGAGTTTCTAACTGCAACCTGTACTCCTTAAAGCTTGACAGTTTTTTTTAATTTTCCAAGAACAGTTTAAAATTTTTGGTTGCATGTAATTTTTAAGAAATATTTTAAAGTTATTATTTTGTAATTCTCTACAATAATTTATATAAATTTTCTTTGTCAAACAAAATTTATTTTGCCGTTTTAACCTTAAAACTAATCTTGACACAAACGCGCTCGTGTGGGTTAAAAATACTGAATGGAAACTTAATAAAAAATTGAATTTTTTCGTCAGTCTTAAAGCAGTACAGGATACAATGCAAAAAGGAACTTTGGATCTTCGTCATTTGGGTCTCCGAATAAGGTCAGAAATCCTGTTGGAAATTCACTCGGTCGGGGAAATAGCAAAGCTTTCATATTTATTATCATACATATGTTATAGAAATTTTACTTCAGAGGGATAATAATCCGGTGACAGTGAGAATGCCCTTTCATAGCTGTGACGTCAGCAATTTATATTCCGTCGATTCTAGTATTGACCAATCGAATCAGATGATTTTAAAAAAAGTTGACAACACACTTTTGAGTGAGAAAATGTGTTTCAAATAATTATTGGATTCGATTAACTTATTGAATCGACAAAATAAATATTTATACATACCATATGTATATTAAATATATGCCCATTTTGTAGAGAAATCGTGATGTGAACTTATTTTAGGAATCGTGCGATTCGATTGGTGAATACTTTAATCGACGGAATATAAACACAATTTATAAACACTGTTCTTAACAGTACATTTCTGACAATAGGTTATTGCCAATAGCTTAATCAAAACTTGTGGGCACCTTGCTAAGCACCATAATTATTTATACAAAATAAAAGTATTTAAAGTGATAAATATTATTACTCATTCGTTTTTGATTCGTCAACATTTTCTCTGTTCTTTTCATTTCTAAACGTGTTGAAATGTATAAAAAATATTCCGCTAATAAATTTTCAAAATGTAAGTCTAAAATATGAAAAAAAAACGGAATGTCGAATTCCAAAGTTCCACGTTCCGTTCGGAACGGAACGTGTTCCGTTTCATTTAATACTCGGGTACGAGGCAACTGATCCGGCTTTTTTGCTCGAAACTTTTTTTCGCACAAAACGGCTCTCGAGAGCTAGTCGCTCTTCAGTGCCATCACGTGACCAAAAATTAATTGCGGGAAGTCAAATGATGAAAAAAGTTATTTTAAATCCAAAAAAAACCGATCAGTTGCCTTGTTCCGTGATACTCTGGATCTCAAGATGCTTTTTCTATATCCCTTTATCACTTTTTGGTTAGAATGCGTAGCCACTACTCCTTTTAATGTGTGATTTTAACGTTGTGGCTACGCATTATAACCAACAAGTGATAAAGGGATATCATACTCAACAAAAAACTGATTTCAATTAATTTGAAAGCGTAACAAAGCTTTGGATCATCAATTGGTAATAAATTTCCTATGACACCAAATACAGGTTATGGAAATACTGCAGATATTGGGTATGGAAATTCTGGATATGTCCAAAAATCAATTGGTAATGGAATCAGAAATAATAGGAACTGGTTAAAATATCTCTTCCCAAAATGAATTATTTTGTATAAAATCATTCTATCAAAATTGCAGCGCTCACTTTATTTCAGGTTTTGGTGACAATTGACTTCCAGCGCTTCATAAAGTGCCATTACTGCCGTAAATTAATCTAGATAAACTCCACGGAGTTATTCATAGAAATCAAGGTTGGCGCTAGCTTTTCGAATATTTTTTAAGACAACATGTTTAATTTTTGGTCTCAAATTTTGTTTTGCTGAAATTATATCAATTACGGAGCCTCCTGGTTGTTTTTTGCTAGATTTTTAGCCATTTTTTTAAATAATTCGACGTTTGAAAACGACTCATCTCATTAAGTTTTCAGATAGCTCAAACTGAGCACAACTATCCAGAGATAAATAAAGTAAACAAAAATAGTGCAAATAAAATAATTTTTTCGAATTTTTTGAACAAAAACTGATAATAAAACAACTTCAGTAATCTCCAAAAAATGGTCCGATTCGGACCAATTGTTTTCATTTTATTATTCACTAAATATCAGTGCTCAGTTTGAGCTATTTCAGAATGTTATCGGATGAGTCGTTATCAAACGCCGAATAATGTGAAATTTTTGGCTAAAAATCTAGCAAAAACGACGAGGAGGCTCAGTAATCGATATCGAAGATTATACTTGTGCGTTATTTTTCACTTAAACGTGACAACTGTGACTGGTGACCAATGAGTTGGTCGCCTGGTGAAAAATCGTGTGATGTGATTGGTCACCAGTAACAGTTATCACGTGTGAGTGAGAAATAACGCACAAGTATAAATTTAGATAAGGACTACCATACTTGGCTATTAAGCATTAAATTGTTTCAAACACCTACGTATTTTTGCATTCAAACGTTTAGAAACTCATATTTCTAAACGTCTACTTTTTGTTTGTTGCATTTTGAACATTTTTAAAATTATCATTTATTCAAAAATACAATTATCTTGCACGCTCTTTTTAGTTCTCGTTCATACTGGCTTATTACTAATACTGAGTCAAAAAAGTTAACCAGTTGTTCAGGGTGTGTGATAGCGGTCAACAGTGGGGTTCAAATAATCTCAATATGGTTTCAACGTTAAAAAATGAGCTGTGCATGTCAAATCGAGAAAGGGAAAATGCACTGAGGCAGCTACTCCGAGATTTAGGAAAAGATAACATCCACCAAAACTATTCGAGATTTCATCATAAAAAATTTCTCAAAAATGAGCAATTAAAATTTCTTAAAATTATAGGAACCATAATTATTGACTTGAACTGAAAGTATAAGAATAGAAATAATTTTCATTTATGAGATTTCTTCAATAAGATTCAAACTAATTCCGAAAAAAATAATTTATTTGTTGGATATTTCGGCTATTCATCCATCATCAGGAACTTAATACAGATCGTTAATACAGTCAATGAAATCACGGTTATGAAATTTATAGAAATACCTGAATACACGTAATATGTTCAAATCCAAATATCTTTGATTAAATAATTAACTTTTATATTTAATAGAAATCTTGTTTTCAGAGAAGAGTATCTTCAAATAATTCGGTACATATCACCTATTCACACTTTTGTGAATATCCCGGCCCTGATTAGGAAACTTAGTGTGTTTTTAAGTAACAGGGCCAGGATATTCACAAAAGTGTGAATAGGGGAATTGTATATCTAAAATTGAGATTCCTATGCGTCTAAAGCACCTAAATGTTAAACGGTCGATCAGTACTTGTTTTAACCTACGCGGTTATCGGGGGCGATGTTGAGACCAATAGGAAAGAGGAAAACAGATCTGAAGAAAGAACAAAAGTAAACTTATAGAGTCGTATGTATTACTCTGCAAAATTAGAGAAATAACAAATTAAATGGGGAGTGAGTTATATTTTAAGGTGTGAGTAGGTAACCTACTGTAGGTTTCATTATTTAAGACGAGTGGGCTTTACTTAAATGAGGCGTGGTATATCATATACTGTATACGCTCATCTATACGAAATTTCATCCAATCCATTCGTTTCTAGATTCATTCGATACAGAAGAGTAGGGTTAAAAGAATTCTATTTTTGAATAACCTTTCTGTTCATTAGCTATCTTATGCTCTGAGAAAATTATCAAACTAATTTTGAAATTTCCAACAAGAGAGCCTTATATCCTTCTACCAACAAAAGTCCATCTCAAAAACGTTTATTTTCTCTATAATGCGTGTTCGAATCCCACTAATGGTGTCTAAACGATTGTCTCAGTGATCGCTTGAGTAATTACACACCGATCAAAATTAGCGGTTCCAATAACAAGCACCCTTGCCAGTAATCATACGTAATCATGTACTCAAGACAATTAATAAATTCGTTAATAATATCAAACGCGAACGTAGAGATACAAATCTTAGGTATTGCATTTATCGATCTATCAAAACCATTTGTTAACTGAAAATGTACTAAGAACGGATCCTGAAGCTGCTAATAATGTTAGTAATATACAGTTTTATCGATAATTGTCATAACCTTTCTATTTATATAGACTATTTTTCTGTAAAACTTTATGGTGCCTCAGTATTTTCAGGAGGATTTTTTTCTGAAATACATAAGTGTGACATTTTATCTTTTAGTTAACGTCTCCTCAATGCTTTTCCCGCACCAGGCTTTTGAACCCGCGCCTGAGATTAGCTGGCCATAAATAAACAATATGTGTGGAGGCGGCAATATTTGCCAATCTGTGGAAAAGCCACATAGGCACTCGTATTATTGTTTTCTGCATGCTATCCTATATGTTTTTGAAAAATTTCATTCAAAAGAGCTACTGCTAAAGGTGGGGCAAAACCCTTATTTCGGTCATAATTTTGATCGATTTTGCTGATCGGTTTAAATTTATATACAGTATGTGAGTGACCTGATTGAAAAACAGCGACCTAAAGACTTATTTTTATGAAAGTAAGTCTGAAAGATTATCTTTATAAAGAGGATGATTTACTTTTCAAATTCAAAGTCAGAAATTTAATGCAAGAAGATAACTACACAGGTAACAGCTTATCTACGATTTTGATACATTTACGGAAAAATTGCATTTTTGAATTTTTATCTCGTTGATTAAGGTGGCAAGGTCTCAAACTTATCTTTTGATCCATAACTTATAGACCATAAGGTATGGACGATTTTTTAAAATTTCATACGACCTTGTAAAAGACAGAATTGAAATCGAGCTCAAAAGCCAAGCATTTAAATATTAATATATTTCAAATAAAATAATTTTAGATATACCCTGTGAGGCTCACAGTGTGAGCTATTAATTTTTTTCTCAAAAATTTAATGCGGAGGTCATTTTAAAGACGAAACTGAGTCGTTGTATCCTAAGTGAATCAAAAGTTTAAAACGTTTAAAAATGACAAATATATGATTTGAAGACCCCACAACCTCCTTTACTCTATGGTATAGATTCCCACGTGGAAATTCAGACCACAATGTTTCTGATAAGCATGCTCAAGGGCTAGGATTTATCACAAGTTGTGAAAATATTGAAAATTTACTTTTTTGATTAAGATCCGTTTAATTATTATCGAAAGAAAAATTATACTTGCGAAGACTTCACCTTTTACCGATGTTTTGTTTTCTTGACTGTTTCCGATTATGAAGCAAATGAACAAATTAAGGTAAAATTAGAAAACTCAACTTTCGTTTTGTAAATTTTCCATATACCATACATATGTATATTTCCATATATATATATGGAACTATAGTATTGTTCAAATATTAAAGATGATTCTTGAGTCAGCAGGGTGAGGCCCAGTATCGTCGAAAAAACACTACACAATTTCGCGGGTTTTAGTTAAAATACTTCCAGTGCCCATATCGCCGAATTGCGTGGGCGTTTGAGGTTTTTATCACAAATGTCTTCCGGTGCGTCATGAATCACGTAATTTTGTTAAGGTTGCGTTTCCTAAATCCACTTTTTTTGAATTTTTGTTTATTCGCGTTGGGTGGAGCACTTAATTCTACGCAGTTTTGTGGTTTACTTTTGAAACACATGTTAACTCTTTATAAAATTGAAAACTTTTGAAATTATGACGTCATTTCGAACGCCTACGCGTTTTCAATTTTTGAACGAAAAACTTTATTTTCGTCCCCATATCGCCGAAAGTGTCAATATCGCCTAATTTTTGGCCAAAGAACTTTCGGCGACATTGGGCCTCCCCTTGTTAATAATTCTTTTGATATCGTTATGATTTTTACCAAACATGAAAGTCGTCATAAAAAGGTTTTCGAAAACAGTTGAATAACCATTAACCCATTTATTCGACCATTCGAGCAATCCATTTTATATTTGCAATTATTCACGTGATTACATTTTCGAAAATAAGGGAGTTCAATTGATAATGAAACCTACGCACATTTTTATTTCTTCATTATATGAGTCATATTATATGAGTCATATAACTTTAACAATTTAGAGTCAGCAGAAAATCACTCGAATATCGCCGTAGATCTTTCATAATTTTTTTCGAAACTCGACAGTAATAAAGTGAGGATCTGAGTTGGATATCTATTTGTAAAGGATATCCTCAACCCTACTAATGTGACTTTTTGCATATGTAATCTTGCAAACCTATTTAAACTTGACGATTTTTCAATCCATATTTATGCGAATTTTCTAGCTTATATTTTATTTAGAATTTAAATATTTTCTTCAAAATATATCATGTACATAAATTTTATCTTTTTATAGCAATGTCAAGTTCGAAATGATTTCGAAATTCCCATCGATTTGGCAAAAGTCAGGCTACCCCTAATTAGATTACTTTTATGGAAAAAATTCAAGATGAAAAATGTACCTGTGAATTTATTTCGATAATCACACCTTGATAGGTCTAGACACTTTTTCCCAATCTTTTAACTAGGGAAAAAGTGTTTAGACCTACCAAGGCATAATTATCGATATCGTGGTTTTGACGGTGAAATACAGTTGGTGAGACCAATNAAATTAGGTTTCATATTGTCCTCATTTTGCTTTCTAGCGGCTCCTGTGGTCACTTTGGAACATTTTAAGTGTCATTTTCGACTTCCCTGGAACCAATTTACTCAAAAGGCCAACGAAAAAATAGTCCAGCAAATGCTTCACATTTGCTCTCTAGCGGCTCTTGTGATCCCTTTGGGACATTTTAAGTGTTATTTTCGACTTCCCTGATACAAATTTACTCATTATACCAACAAAAAAATAGTCTAGCAAATGCTTTTCATTTGCTCTCTAGCCGCTCTTGGGGTCACTTTGGGACATTTTAATTGTCATTTTTGGCATCCCAGTTACAAATTAACCATACATTTGGTGCAGCATATGCTTCGCATATGCTTTGAATTTTGGCCCGCGTTATGTACCCTTGCCCACATTAAAACCGATTTTTTATTTTTAAAATTCCTTATTTCAAATCGTCTTGTGTTTTCAGTCGTTCCGCCTACGCATTTTTGTAACAAAACTTCAAAATGACCAAAAAAGTTTTTCAAAAATTCTTTATGTAAGTTTTATATATACTCCTATATATTCTGAAGGATATTGCTTAGTGTTTTTGTTACGCGATCCGTGTGATAACAACAGAAAATGATAAATAAATCCTCTGATTGTTTGCGATTTCATATTATATCCTATTCCGAGTACAGTAGATCAAAAATGCCTAGGTAAAAATACAAACCAATTACAAGGTAAAAATTACATGGTAAAAATACAAACCAAATACAAACGAGAGTGAGACGGGCCAACCAACCAATCAAATCCCTGAATTGAACACACAATTGGTTTGTATTTTTACCTAGGCAATTTTGATCTACAGTACTCGGAATAGGATATGATATAAGTTTTTTAAGAATAATATGATATATTAATCAATCAACCTTCATTCTTTTCCCAACGTAACTCCATCTCAAAAACGTTTACTTTCTCTATAGCGCGTGTTCGAATCCCAATGATGTTGTCTAAGTGATTATCTAAGTGATTGCTTGAGTCATTACACATCATATATTTAGCGGTCCCAATATCAAGCATCCTTGCCTCAATCATACTCAAGACAATCGCTTAGAAAACATTAGTAGTAAACGCTTTTGAGAACAAGTTCGTTTGGAAAAAGGTTATAGGATATAATTTAAAGCGCGTTTTCAAGCCCGAAAGTTGTTTGTAATAATTAAATTGTGACCACTAGGTAGCTCCAATTTTTTTTCATGGTGAAAATCATTTTTTTGATAAAGTTAAACCCTATTAACTAGAAAAACCCGTACTGATGGGTTTACTTTTGCAAATAAATCTCCCGGTACTGACCCTATCTATAAATCATAAGCTGATACTTGTAGTTCGTCTGTTTTCAACGCAAAACAAAATCTGGACTAAAAATCTAAATTTTCCACATTTCAAACTCAAGGAGAAAGCTTGTTACGAAAAAATTTACTTTATTTGGACGGTTAACCGCGGTTGTTTCTGATTGGTTAAAAAATCAGTGATTTAAATGTATTCGGTGTGTTTGACCATATTAACCGTAAAATTTTCATTTTAGCGACCACCCTTTTTACTGGTCGCATTTCAAGAATTAAAACATGGTTTAAAGGTTGAATCAAGGATCGGCATTTAAAAAAATTAAAACCGGATCGTATCGTTTCCAGTCGGATGATATAAAAAAAGGGTCGTAAAATATATAAAAATGGATCGGATCGCATCGTGTCTAGAAGTGTTGATTTAAATACTGGGTCGTATTGTATCTAGAGGAGGTGATTTCAAAACTGGATCGTATCGTATCTAGGGGGGTTGAAATTGAAACTGGATCGTATCGTATCTAGCTGAGTAAAATGAGATCGTATTGTATCGCAAAAACCGATACGATCCGATCCAAAAATTACGATACGATCCAATTACGCCAATCCCTGGGTTAAATCATGAAGAAGCTACAAATATTGAAACCGAATGGATTGCTGAATATTTGTACAAAAATCTAAGGCTGACAAATATCGAAAGTCACAGATTTATCCAATCAGGAACGACCATGTAATTCTGACAGCATTTCTTTGTTAACATTCTAGAGCACGTTCCATTATATCCCTTTATCACACTTTTGTAAATATCCCGGCCCTACTACTTAAANACACACTACGTTTGCTAATCAGGGCCGGGATATTCACAAAAGTGTGATAAAGGGATATCGCTGAGTTTAAAAATTAATCAGTTCAAATTTATAACAATGAATAAATACTTTCAAAACTCCTAAAAAGGTAGTAGCCCTTTAAAGTTATGATTATTCTGCTTCATCTTTGGAATATTATTTGTTTTGTCATAATATTCTCAATATTTCAAGCAGGGATCGGCACATGAGTAATTTTGATATCATTCAGGATAATAAAAGAGTCACCGCCAAAATGCAAAGGCCAATCCCCAAAAAAATTGTATGGTTGTTAAAGGTTATATTATATGTGGGCACGCCTATGTGGGGGAAGACCCCCCAAGCCCCCCTAAGTGATGTCGCTAAAGCAGAGTCGCTAAAGTGAAGTCACTAAGTGGAGGCTTCACTGTGGAGCGCTCATTTGATATAATACCACTAATTGCACTTGTTTTTAACTTTGAATTTTCACGGTGACTTTTTAAGGGGGTTGTGGGTGTAGAATGTTGGAATTGCTGGGGAAAATAGCCCTCTCCTCAAGCTGGACTGGAAGGGTCGATAACGGGCTGATGAGAATAAATGAGAAAACAAATACGGGAGACTAAAACCTTCTCTGTCAACTGCAAGTAATTTTTTTTAATTCTGGTAAAGGATGGCTCACCGGTGCGGCATCGAAAAACTGGTAAAAATATGTTCTCACTTCACACAAAATTTGTTAAATCTTGGTCAATTACGCTTCAAATTGGATAAAACAAAAATGTTTCGAAGAAGTACGACGTCTTTAAATAATTACCAGAAAAGAAAAAAGAAATAAAATATCTTTTGGTTTTTAGGCGGTGAAGATGAATTCAGAATTTTTATTTTTAAATCTGATTAAGCTTGGTCAATTTTGTTTCAAATTGAATAAAACAAAACATTGATAAAATCTATGTAATGTGACTTCAGTTAACCAAAAGCTCGTTGAAAAAGCTATTCTCTGTTGGTTTTTATAAGTAAAATAAGTTCATTTAAAATTATTTCCCAGCGGAAAGTGTGTTGTTCTGATGTCTTGTTTTAAGTGTAACATACACGCCTACGCAAGACAAAATGAAAATCTGATTGGTTAAAATATTGTATTGCCGGAATTGTTTTCTTTCAGCTGAATTCAAGAATAAAAGAAAAAAAATTTTCAACGCTTGTTTTATTTACACCCACAACCCCCTTAAGAGGATTTTACATCCAAGACGATAATCCGGTCATTCATATCAACGTTTGCGTTGATTCTTCTTTTTTCAACCCTTATTGGTCAAACGTTTATCTGAAGTACATAAGATTAGCTTTGGAAATGCAAGTGACCTCTTTTGGAAATTTTCCGATGTTGATAAATATCATAAGGCATCTCAAATAAAGCGCATAAATTAAGAGCTTTGCTTTTATGGCTTTATCAAAAATTATCATTTCTGATGCATTTTCACTCCGCGTCACAGCTGTGGCGTCAGAAAAGACAGTGACCAATCAAATTATACGATTCCTAAAATAAGTTTACAGTCCTCGGATTTGATTGGGCAATGTCTTCTCCGACGGTTGTGTCGCGAATTGAGAATGCAATAACGAAGATTATCTTCGATTTCTATTACGGGATCCTCTGGTCGTTTTTTGCCACTTTTTCAGCCAACATTTTTATATAATTCGGCTTTTGAAAGCGACTCATCCGATTAAGTTTTCTGATCGCTCAAACTGAGCACATAAATCTCGTGAATAATAAATAATAATAAATTGGTCAGACTGGGACCATTATTTTGTTTTTTTTCTGTGATGACTGATTTTATTTAATTATCAGTTTTGATTAAAAAATAGGAAATAATGCCCTGATTCAAACCATATTTTTAATTAATTTTTCTTTACATAATTGTGCGCAGTTTCAGCTGTCTAAGAACTTAATCGGATGAGTGGTTTACAAAAGCCGAATTATAAAGAAATTTTTGCTGAAAAAGTGGCAAAAAACTTAAGTTTGAAATTCAATAAAAAATAATTCCAAACTCATTTTTAACATCTGTAGTACAGATTCTGTACGTTATTTTTTTTGTCAATTTTTTTGGTTCAAAATTCCATAATGATCTTTCAACATTTTAACTTGAAATCATCCCTTTTTCACACTTTTGTAAATATTCCAACCCTACTACTTGAAAACACAGTACGTTTGCTAATCAGGGCCGGGATAGTTACAAAAGTGTAATAAAGGGATATGCAATTGAAATAAATCGGGCTCTTTACCGTAAAAAAAGATGCTTCGTTTAGATTTAGTTAACAAACATAAAGCCCAAATTTTTGAGCAGTGTCGATCCCAATTTGAAGCAATTTTTGTTACTCCAATAGAAAACTGGGTGAGTGAATATGGTGGAACACAAACATCGACGTCGCCGAATAGTAATTATAAGCTCAATTCTTATCTTCATATTTCTGCGTGATATTTTCCAATGACTTTCTATTTGTTAAAATGACTGTATACTAAAATAACACAAAATAGTTGAAATTTTTTTGTCTCTTCGAATATATATTATTTTTGGGTGTTTTGATTATCGAAATTAGATATTTTGAAATTTTACTAAAAATATTTTCGCCCCAGAATTTCCTGGATTGTAATATTTTTCGCAAAATGGACTCAAAAGACTTTACTAAAAACTGGCACATTTCAACTTTTTATAAGATTTTAAGTCGAAAATTATTCATCAGAAGTTTGACTTTGACAAAAATGACTATAAAATTCGAAGCTATTTGCAAAATTAATTTTAAATTTCTTCTTGATCTGAATCACCGATTTTTAAAATTTATTTCTGCGAACATCTTTTGCAATTTTTAAATGATTGAAAGTGACTTGAGCCTTTCAAAAGACTCTGTGCCCCCAAGGGTTAATAAAATGTATTTTTATTTTTACATCTATGAATAGTTTAGGCATTCTTTTTTTCTCGAGGGTCCCTGAATCAAATTTTTCTTGGCTTTATGCAATTTTCTTCCATGTGAAGCATAATTTCAAAAAAAAATAAGCCCAGAAAATTGTGGACGTTTTCTTCCGACGCAAAACTAGATAAAAATCATGACATAATCGCATATAATTATTACGGTGTTATTAACCTCCACCTGCACGAGCGTGTTTCAGAACACACACATAGACTATGTGACATAGATAGGGTGCGCAGCTGTCAAAATTCTATGTTTTAAATTAAAATGATTAAATTAAAATGATTTTCATCTTACAAAGTGTTCCGCCTACTCATTTTTTTTGTCAAAATGACAAAAAAAATTTTCGAAATTTTCGAACATTTTATTTTTCCAAAATTTATTTTTTTTTAAAAATAGCAAATTTTTATGTGAGTACGATCCTTGCCACAAGAAAACTTAAAAATTGAGCTGATTATGCTGAAAAACGAAATGAGTGCTAAAAATGAGGGTTTTTGAAACTCAATTTCTGACCACTAGATGGCCAAAAAAAAAAATTTTTGCTCGGAATTGTCTTTTTCGGTGGCGATTACCCCCCGATAGCAAATAAATGTTTATCAACAGTTTTATCTTGTTCCAGTACTGTTTTAACTGCATTAAAAAAAATTGCATCCAAATAATGCATTTCCGGTCTGATAAGAAATTTCTAGAACTCACCAAAGTTCTTGAAATTAAAAATAAGGGGAACTATCGGGGGTCTGTTCCTTAATAAATAATATTTTTTTTCTAAGTTTGTAAAATTGAAGTATTAGGTTGGCACAAAACGGAAAGCATTCTCTTTGTCGCGACTCTTTACTTCACCAAATCGAACTGTCATGTCAGATTCGAGGTTGACTTGAAAAAAGATATCGCTTGAACCAATGAATTTTTCATAGTGATTTTTGGGAACCTTTATTAATCAGTATACAGCGGGGTGCGGCGTATAGTTAGAAAGTTCGTCGCCCAAAACCCCGGACTATACGCGTAATCCGGACTATACGCGTACTTTCTAACTATACGCGTACTTCTGGGAAAATGTGCTCTGATTGGTCAATTTGTACAATAACCAGAGTTAAAAATTGCGTTAAAATATGGTCAAAGAAAGAATTTTTGGTGATTTAAGGGTAATTTTACATATATTCTAGACTAGAATTTTTAGTGTATTTATCAATTTGATTTCATCGAAAAAATGAAATAAAGTAAATTAAATAAAAACTTGAATTCAAAGAAGATTTCAAAGAAAAAAAAATAAGACCACTGCTGATTGGTCAATTTAAACAGTATCTAGAGTTTATTCATGTAATTTAAGGGGTGGTCAGAGTAAGAATTTTTGGTGATTTTAAAATTAATGTTTCGTTACAAATCTTCTAAGATGTACACATGATATGCATTGACTTGAAAACATGTTTTTAAACTTGTTGAAATACCGACACTTCATTGGTCAATCTNCTTCATATCCACGTATCCAAAAATTACATTATGCCGATATTATTTGTCAGAAAAAAATTCTCTACAATATAGACTAATAAAATTTCTTCAATTCATTTTAATTTGCCGGGAATTTTTTTGAAAATTCATTGCTATAGTTAAATATACGCAAAATGTACATTATTTTACAAAAAAAGTTTAACTCACGAACGGTACATGCGATTTCTTTTATTTTTTCATAAATTATTCTCGATTAACTTAGTAAAATTAAAGACTAACTAAATTTTAATAATTTTTGTCAGATTATTACATTGATTAGGCTAAAAATTGAAATATTAAGAAAGAAGCAAAAATCTTCTGTAACTTTTTGCTGTGATTATTATTCTTTGTAATTTGAGACTATCCTAGGGCTGGAATTTTAAATAAATAAATATTTTTTGCAAGCAAATCCGATATTCTAGAACTAGCTATTCGATAGTAAAAAATTTAGTTTTGCTTGCAATCAATTTCTTATGAGCTGGATGGTCGGATACAAGAAAAATAATACCGAATTTTAGACCGTGGTCGAAAATTACTACTGCACCCACAATCCCCTTGAGGGGGTCGGTGCATTTTGACAGATTTGCACTTTTTCATTTTGTTTTCTCTTGATAAGAAACTTTTTGCCACTTTGAAATTTTCGGATAAAAACTTTCTCGAACGAAAGTTGGCACTTTTGTGCTTCCTTCGTATAATCTGATTTCAAATCGTTTTTTTTACTTTATCAATCGTCTTTTGAAAAAACACTCAAAAAACGGGAGATTTAGGTTGCAGGCGTCAAAATTCAGGTAAAAATATTTTTTAATTTTTTTTAATAAGAAACCGAAAAAAACTGTCTCGACAACCGAATTCAATTTATTCGTTATGGTTTGATACTTTTTCTACGTCAAAATCTAAAATTTTTAAATCCCAAAAAATTCCAAAAAAACGAAAGTTTTAAGAAAATTTTTTTCATGAGATGAATGAATAAAATTGAATTTGGTGGTCGAGACGGCTTAACAATTTGGCAAGTTTAAGTAAAATAAAATTTAATTATTTTTGATAAATGAGGGCTTCAACCTATTTTTCTCAAACCGTAATTCGTTGCAAAATTATAGTTGAGAGTATAAACCAGAGCGAAGAAACAAAACGAGGACATGTTTGAATAAAGTAAAAGATAGTATTCTTTATATTTTCATTTGGTGATCCCAAAAAAATAAGTTTGAGAATTTTTTAAGTAGAAATAAGGAAAATTTTCAAAATATTTCTCATTATTATATAGCGCTTGAGTTCTAGAAAAAACGTTTATTTTAGCCCTAAAATCATGAGTTTTCAAAACGTTACTATTTTGAAAATGTTTTTTTCGATTATTATTTCCGCATAGGTTGAACAATCATCCATAAAACTTAAATCAAAGAATTTTGATTAAACGTCTTAGTTGTCCTCCAGTGGTCGTAGTCACATGTCAAAATTTAATTTCAGTCGAAATAAAATATATTTTTTTTAATTTACATTTAAAATTAAATTTTAAGACCCCATATGACGCAAAATTCAATGCAGTTTCAGAAAATATTATTTTGATATTTCTGCGATAAAAATTTAGCTTCAAAAGTCAAAATCGAACTGCGAACAAAAAAGATTACTTTCTAGAATAGTATTTTCGAGGGTAGTAAGGACTCTAAAAATATCACTCATCGAGTTTAAATACAGAATTTATAAAGTTTTGAACGTTCTAGGAAAAAAAAGCCCCCTTATTAAGGGAGTACCTGACGGACCTTATATCTTGACACTCATACATGGTAGAAAGCTAATTTTAAATTTATTCTCAATTTTGTTATCGGTTTCATTCCAAAAAAATTCGGAAAAAAAATTTTTGATATAAAAAAATTTCCGAAATTTCCTATTTTTTCTAAGTATAATGTTCCTTCTACAGACTATAACTTCTAAAGTTTTACCTAGTTCACGCTAATTTTTGTTGCATGGTTTATTAATAACCCGTAATACAGAAATAACTCAGTAAATACACATTACATACTGCTTCCAGTATATGTGGCAGTCAATGGGACTCGAACTCGAGACCTAATGAATTGACATTAAGAACGAAACGATCTCTTCACCTAGCAAGGTTTCGGCTCGAAAGCGCTACATTGCATGAGTTCACTCTGAATTCAATCTTGAAAAAAAATTTAAAAATTTCAATTTTCAAAAAAAAATTTCTTAGATTNTTGTTTTAATTAATTTCGTGAGACTGAAAATTTGAACTGACTTAATTATTATTTGGTTATTAAGACGTTGGTTTTTTTGGGGGTTTTGAGATTTTGTTAAAAAAGACAGTTTAAATTATAAAATGTTTGACTTTAATCCACCAGAATTGTTGATTTGACACAAATGTTGCCAAACTTTACACATATTCAAAACTCAATATGTCAGAGAATTCGATTTCCAAATCACCGGAAATAATCTCCAAAATCGACGAAATTTTTTGACCAGTGCTTATTATTTAATAATGACTACGAATCGTCATTCTGTATTTCATAATATTTACAAAATTAAATAATTCAATTAATCATTTTCATATATTTCATGATATAATTTTTTTCAAATACTGTGTCAATCACGGATAATATGTATAACGTATAATATATAAAAAAGTACCTTCCTCTCAATCATATGCAGCGCTAGCCTCACCACACCTGTCGCGCAAGTAGTGTGGTACTTATATAGAGTCAAGATGGACGTTCACAGTTCCAATAGAAAACTGGGTGAGTGAATATGGTGGAACACAAACATCGACGTCGCCGAATAGTTATTATAAGCTCTATTCTTATCTTCATATTTCTGCGTGATATTTTCCAATGACTTTCTATTTGTTAAAATTACTGTATACTAAAATAACACAAAATAATTAAAATTTTTTGTCTCTTCGAATATATATTATTTTTGGGTGCTTTGATTATCGAACAAATCGAACTGTCATGTCAGATTGGAGGTTAACTTGAAAAAAGATTGCTTGAACCAATGGATTTTTTATTGTGATTTTTGGGAACCTTTATTAATCAGTATATATAAGTTAGTTTAGATTTTTTCACTTTCATATATTTTACAACAGTTTTACTAACCATCTTTCTAGTTTAGATTTCTAGAAAGTGTAAAAATCACACATTTTTCTATAAAGTGATCAACTATTTTATTGTACCAGTCTCTTAAAATAAAGCAATTGAAAATCGAAAAAAAGTACTTAACCCCTGGAATCACATAAAAAAAGTTCCGCCAAGGCACTAGAGCCGATATATCGGCTCTACTTTGGACGTTGTTTACAGAAATCTCAAGGTAGTTGAAACTTCAATTACTTTTGC
>SCLH01001073.1:0-14426 GCA_004367855.1 Oikopleura vanhoeffeni | reverse complement strand
CCAATTTTTTTGAAAATCCTTTTGAAAAGCTGTGCGGCCCTGTGCGCGATATTGCCATGAGGTTTTACACAGGATCAATATCTTAAATTTTGAAAAAAAATGACGAAAATTATTCAAAATTTTTGAAAAATACTTTTTTCTGTTTTTTCGCAAGAATATAATGGGAAACCCTTATTTCGATTTGGTATATCTCTCTCCCTTCTATTTTGTTAACGACGAGACTGACTGCAATTTTTCAAAAAATCAAGTACAAAATTGACTTGAGGAAAATTATTTCTGATAGTAACTGATACTTTTTTTTGCTAAAAGCACTTTTTCTTATGGTTCAAATTTAATAAAAATTGACTTTAAAAAACTGCTCGCCCCTGCGCGCGATATTGGCATGAGTTCTACAGCAGGGTCCTGATTTTTGAGTAAAATAACGTACCCATGCAAAATTTCAGCCTTTTTAAAATATTTCGCGGTTAACAATGTGCGGAAATCGACTCTTCAGGAAAACCGATCCAATTCCGATCCGATCCCGATCCGATCCAATTTTTTTTGAGCCAACCGATCCGATCCCGATCCGATCCAAAAATATGAGCGGACCAATCCGATCCAAAAAAATTGAGGCGACCGATCCGATCCCGATCCGATCCAAAAAAAATTGAGGCGACCGATCCGATCCGATCTGATCCAAAAAAAATTAAGGCGACCGATCCGATCCGATCGATCTCTCCGTCCTCCCTTAATCTCATTACTCTACCAAGAAAAATTTCAGATGTGCCGGACCACTGTCCTGGTATCAAAATTGTCTTCTTTTTTTAAAATTTACTTTAATTTCTTAGCTTAACAGACTTGCGAGAGCTTTTAACATTATTAATTAAATTGAACAAAATTCCCGAAATAAATAGGTGTTTAAGCACATGACTGAAAGCACAAGACTTGTTTGACAATGAATTTGAAAATTTTATCTGAAATTTTGATTCGGCGTTTCTTTGGGGCCATGTCAACTTTTCATTTTTATTTTGAATTTCGACACAATTTAGAAACCAAAAAAATTGACAAAATTATTTTTTCGTAAATTTCAATTAGCACTTTTAAATTGCTTTTAAATTGCACTTTCAATTGAAATCATAAATAAATCAATAATTTTGTTTTCGTTTTTTGGCCGCCAAAAGCAAATTCCGAGAAAAGGGCACTTTTGCATTCTGTGTGAGGCTTTTCTGGAGCCTGACACAAAAAATAATGAAAAATGGTTTTTTAAAAGCGTAGGTGTACGTGGGAATGTATTAGATTACTGTTCAATTACAATTAACCGTGAAAAGTTGTTCTTCAAGATGCAGAAGTTTTTGGGATATCAGCTCTGCTAGTTTATCCAAAACTGGTGGATGAGATACCTTATGCCTGAGCCTCCCAAGCTGACAATTTCAAAATTTAAGTTTTTTGTTTTTCCGAGGTTTTGTCCGCCAAAACGAAATTTTAAGACAAAAGCGCTTTTGCATTATTTGTAAGGCTTCTCCGGAGCATGTCACAAAAAATAATAAAAAATGGTAAAAATTGAAGGAGAAGATACACACTGCTATATCTGATACAATCTTACCTACGCCGACACCTCCTCAGAATTTAAATTTTATGTGTCGTATTTACGCTAGGATTTTTTTACGGAAATTGGGCGAAAATCATAAAATAAAGTAGGAATAAATATCTTTTAAACTGCTTGTCGTATCAAATTTTTAAAAACATTTCTAGAAAAAGAATTGCGAATTCTATAACACATTTGAATGAAAAGTCTGTGAATTAATTATTTCTCGTTTTGAGGATTTAAAAAATCTCGCGTCTCCGAATGGCGTTTGGGTGTGAGGGGGTTAACAATAATGCAAAAGTGCTTTTGTTTTAACATCTTGCTTTCAGCGGACAAAAACGCGAAAAAAACAAAATTTAAATTTTGAAATGGTCAGTTTGGGAGGCTCAGGCAAAAGCTATCTCCCCCACCAGTTTAAGAGATACAGTTTCGACTCATTCTGCATCTGAAAGCACAAAACTTGTTTGACAATGAACTAGAGAGTTTTTTCTTAATTTTGCTTCCGCGTCTCTTGAGGGCTAGGTCAACTTTTCATTTTTAGCAAAATTGTTAAAAATGGTCAGTTTGGGAGGCTCAGGCATAAGCTTTCTCCTCCACTAGTTTTAGAAATACAGTTTCGACTCATACTGCATGTGAAAGCACAAGACTTGTTTGACAATGAACTAGAGAGTTTTTTTTAAAATTTCGATTCGGCGTCTCTTGAGGGCCATGTCAACTTTTCATTTTGAGCCTAAATTTTTGACAAAATTTAGAAACCAAAAAAAAATGCTTCAAAATAATTTTTTCCGTAAATACAAACACTTTTACGGATTTTGGTGCATTTTTTAACTCGGTAGCGTCAAAAAAACAAATTAGCGTACTTTCAATTTAAATCATAAATTAATCAATAATTTTAGTTTTCCTTTTTTGGCGCTGAAAGCAAAGTTTTAAAACAAAAGCAATTTAGCATTATTTGTTAGGCTTCTCCGGAGCCTCAAGTAAAAAAATAATAAAAAATGATGGAAATTGAAGGAGTATGTACAAACTGCGTGTCTTTTTAAGAAGCTTTTAAAAAGCGTAGGTGTCGGCGTAAGTGGGATTGTATCAGATAACTGTTAAATTTAAAAATACCGCGAAGGTTGGTTTTGTTAGTTACAAATGATTTCGGAATATCATCTTTGCTAGTTTGGCGGGAAATGACATTGGAAGAGGCTCAAATCAGCGACACCCACTCCCTTAAGAGGGTACACGTTATGAACTGAGGCTCAAAAAAAAAATTTCTTAATTTTATTCTTATATTTTTTTGAAAATATGGAATATTTCAAGTTGATTGGTGATATTTTCATCTCTATACGTTGCCAAGAAAGTAGTTTTTTCGGAATTTCGAAACATTTTTTCTGAAAAAAAAACATTTTAACAAAAATTTCTTTATTTTAAAAAATGTAAAGTACGCTTTTACAACTATGCAAGGTCATGAGCTGTTTATTCATTTATGTATCAAAATTGTGACCAGAAAAATCCAGGGAGAAATAGGCTTTGGCGCAAGCCTATTTAAAGCAACTCAAAAAATCGTTTTTTGCTTTTTCCGGGACGAATTTAATTCAAATATTTAAAAAAGATAATAACAGACCAGCGTTCGTTTCTTGTGGTTCATAAAAATCAAAAAACAATTTCTACCTCCAAAACTCTCGGAAAAATAGGCTTTTTGCTACAAAATATAACTTTATTTTGAAGCTCGTTCCTGATTGGACGAGCAATCACTGGTTCTCAGTTATAATTTAGGATATGAGATTTAAGTTCAATTTATCTACTTAGTCAAACAATTTGGTTTCACAATGTATATTTTTCCAGATATTTGCCCTCAAAATCATGAAAACGCCATTTTTTAACGGGTACCTCCTAATAAGAACTTCCCTAAAGGCCGATTGTTCTTAAATATGAAAACCAGATAAAAATTAAATGCATCAAAAACTCAGTAGAAAATTCTCCACAGAATAGACTTAAAAGGTCTGAGTTATAAGAAAGTCTTGTTCGGAAGGTCGGAGTCGTAAGTTCTGAGTCGGAACCTTCAAATATTGTCACCCACTCCCTTAAAAAGAATGAAAAGATACTGACAAAAAGATTTGATAAACATCCTCCAGCGACTGATGACTCGGTGTGATATCGGATGAAATCAAACGCCAGCCACCAGTTTATAATAAACAAAATCTGAAACTTCCAGAAATAAAATCATTTCAGACTCTGGTCAAGTCTCAGCTGTTGCAATGAAAACATCACGGGCACTTGTATTCAAAGAAACAATCAATAATAATCATAATCAATTATTTGAGATACTTTTCATTTTGGTTTGACCTATTTTATTTTCACAAGTTTCCAGGGAAAATTGGCTGTTATTACCGCCAATTAGATGTATTTGAAGATCAATGCACAAAAAATCTGATTCAAGTCTCACGATTCGGAGTAATTTTCTCACTTGTGTGATTGTGACCACAATTTTTTTCAACCTTTTGAATGTAGATCAATTATGATCTCGGAGTAAACAAAACGTCTTTTTCTCATAGCGTATTCGTTCATTTTCGGGCAATTATAACGTGAGCTACTCGTCTCATTCCGAAAAAATTAGAGAATGACGCTTATTATAACGGTATAAGAAAAATTTCCAACACATAATTTGGGAAAGTTTCTCTGATTATTAAGATGTCATGACATGCCAACCGTAAATGAAAAAGTAGAGGCTAAGCGGGATGAAAAGGTACATGCAAAAAAAAACTAAAATTTTTAAAATGCGAGATTTTCAAATCACTGGAAGTCAATTAAGTCAATGACTTCAAGTCATCCAATTTGCACATTGAACAAAACTGTAAAGAAAAAAAAAAGAGAAACGGCTGAAACTTCAAAATCTCAATTATAAAACTTTTGTTATGTTTTGGGCCCTCCTGCTTAAAAACACACTACGTTTGCTTATCAAGGCCCAAAACGTAACAAAAGTGTTATAAATGGATATATAATAAATGAACAGAATGATGAAAAAAATAGAGTTGAGACTAACCTTATGAATTCAGAACAATGAATCATTGGGAACTAAATGTGAAAACTGTGATGATTTAGAGTGGTGTCGCGAGGTAATATTAATTTTTAATATACGTTAATTTATCATAAATTGAGTGATAAAATTAAGAAGGTGCTACAAGTAATTCTTCAAGTTTAAATTAAATAATTGTTCTTCAATTTCTTACGTTCTCGATATATCCCTTTATTGCCCTCACCCAAAGATTTGGTCCCTCAAAAACACATTTGAAAACGAGTCATCCGATTAAGTTCTTAGATAGCTCAAACTGAGCACAATTATCTAATTATTATAAAAATCAGAAATTGTTTCTAATAAGACCAATTTTGTATTTTTTTAAGATTATTGAAATTGTTTAATAATTAGTTTTTGTTAAAAAATAAAAACAAAGGTATAAGAAAAAATAAAAACAATGTTCTGATTCGGACCAATTTTTATTTTGTATTATTTCCTAGATATTTGTGCACAGTTTGCGCTATCTAAGAACCTAATGGACTGAGTCGTTTCTGAAAACCCTGTTGTTTTCTCACCCCCGTGTTTTTGAGGGACCAAATATTTGGGAGAGGGCAATGAAGGGATATGGGGCCAGGCTAGGAAAAGGGAACGCCAAATTTGTCAATATCGCTAAAAACAAACGCTGTTATGATTTCAAGCTTAATTCCTGCCAGTGCTTATATTGCCAAATGAGCAAATATATGTACAAGATTAAATTTTTCAATCTATTTTTTTTTAATTTCACGATTTAGTTTTTGCAATAAATAATTTCACACATTTTGGTATTTAACTTCAATCAAAGCTTTTGTAAAACGTTTTATAAAATTTGAAACCTTTTCAAATTATCACGTCTTTCCGAACGCTTTTGCGTTTTTTTATTTTGAACGAAAAAATCCAGAAATGCTAATTCCTTGTTTTTCAAAAATGGTTTCCATAAATGGTAATAGGTTTCCATCAAAGGATAGTGAGCTTTCATAACAGGGTTATGCGTTTCCATAACAAGGGGTTTCCATGAATAGTAAATTGGTCTGAAATTTTCAGGGCATTCATTAATTTCGTTAATAATACAGGGTGTAAGGTTTTTCCCTTCTGTTTTCCAAATTGGATAGACTTGATATCCGCTGTTTTGATTGGTTGAATCTGAGAAAGACGTTGGTTTTTGCCAAAATTAATCAATCTCATTAACGTTCTCATCGCTCTCCAATTTGGAAAAAAGAAGGGGAAAATCTTACACCCTGTATATATATTGAACTTTTCTTGGCACATTAATTGATGTTCACAACGAAGTAGTTTCAATCAGGGGTCGGCAGAACTTGATCGGATTGGATTGGATTGAACTTTATCGGATTGGATTGACTTTTTTTGATCCGATCCAATCCTGGCATGCAAGTTTGATATCAAAATTTCTAAATTTTGCGTCAAAGGCCATGTTTCTACAAAAAAATATGTAGATTGTGTAACTAGCGGTTGAATTATTGTTGAAATGTTTTGTTCAGCGCCGGTGGGTTATTCAGAATTCGTATAATTTGGCGTTTACACAATTTTGAACACTTGTATCCGAGCGATTGACTCTTGTTTATTTTCAAATGCTTTTATTGCTTCTTTAGAAAGTAAAATAAAAATTTGTCACGTCGAAAATTATTTTCGGGAGATCGAAACGTCAGCTTCTTTTCCAAATAAAGTTGTTACGACCAGTGTTCTGAAACTAGATCCGAATCCCGAGCCAGGATCTAGATTCCGACTGTCGGCTCAGATTATTTCTGAGCCCAAGGCGGAATTTTCAAATCTCAGTCGAGATCGGGATCTAGAAAAATAAGTTTCGGGATCGTTTTAGAACACTGGTCCCGACCAAGTTTCCAGGACGTAATAGTCCCCCCAAAAATATCTGATGCAAACTGTAATTTATTTGTTAACTGAAAATTGCATTGCTGGCAACTGCTCAGATGCGAGAACTGAGCTTTTTATACCCTGTTTACTGTTTTATTCGAATTGAATTTAATTCGATAAGAAATCGTTTAAGAACATTCTTAGTTTTCATTGTAATCTGATTAAAATTTAATTCATTTTGTGATGGAACCTTCCTTGTAATTTATGTTCAAGTATATCAGCACTTCTTAGTTCATTTGAAAATAAAATTATTCAGCACTTATAAAATTGACTGAGTGTAACTAAGAACACCCGGGGAAATTAAGCCAAAAATAAAGTTTCTTCGTCAATCAAACAATTTTGGTCGTCTGGACTAGGGTGTCACCGGTCAAGGCTAATATAGAGACTAAGAGGGTTATTACAAATTCCGAGGATGCCATTCCTGATGATTTTTTCCAAAAAAAAATTTCCAAATTTTTTCGAAATCCGAGATTTTCAAATGACCGGAAAGGACCCAATATGTGTATCAAATGAAAAAGGACAAAGTGTTCAGTTTTCGATGGTGAGTCATATATTTTCGCGTGAAACCGGAAGTTGTCAATGAATTTTTTTGGGAGAGCACGATGTTTGAAGACAAGGTCGTAATGAAGCCGTATGACCACTTTTAGGGAATTTGCATTTGATTTTGTGTGTCGTAAACCATTTTTAAAGTGAAAAAAATTTGATTGTTGAAAGTTGAAAGTGAAGAAAATTTGTCATTATGAAAAACCGAAAAAAGAGTCATTTTTTTTTTAATTTTTTTTTCAGCCATAATTCTAAGAATTTTTTCGTCTTTTGTTTGAAATTCATATTGGGTCATTTCCGGTCATTTGAAAATCTCGGATTTCGAAAAATTTTGGAAAAAATTTCGAAAAATTTTGTAAATTTTTCAAAAATTCTTTCATTTTTTTTTGGAAAAAATCATCAAAAATGGATGCCTCCAATTTTCAATAACCCTCTTAGTCTCTATATAGCCGGCCACTAAAGGGCAAAATACTTTCAGAAATGACCAAAAAACGTGATAAATCAATTTTTTTTCACTTTGAAAATGGTTTACGACAGACAAAATAAAATTTAAATTCCCTGAAAGTTGTCACACTGCTTCATTGCGACCTTGTCTTCAAGAATCGTGCTCTCTCAAAAAAATTCTTTGACAACTTCCGGTTTTACAACCGGTTTCCTAGTGGCTGGTTTCTATTTTGGTCATTTTGGATACCAGGGAGTTTAAATTTTGAAAAGTCATAAGCCCATTTTTTGCTTAGAATTAACTAAGAACAAGTTGGATACAAAATTTTTTTTAATTCCCAACTTTTTTTCTGGGTGAAATCGACCGCTGACACACTAATCTGGACCGATAAAAAAATTTTACAACCGGTAGAAATTGATTTTTAACGATTATGGTTTTCACGTATAATTCTTTTTGATACACCTATTTTGTAAAAAAATTATCTTCGAAGTTTTTTCACTTGCAAGATTCTTTTTGTTTTGAGATTTTTTCGATGAAAAGTTGGTTTTTCGGGGATTAAAATCAGGGTTAAATTTATTCTGAATTTTGAATTTTTTTCAAATAAAGTAGGTTTTAGAAAATTTATTGTTCAGAATTTCAACAAAAGTTAGAAATTCACATGTCGTTCCTGATACTTGGAGAGAAAAATATGTACCCTAAATATATAAAAATATATACCCTAACCCTAATCCAGGCTTTGCGGTGAATTTAATGTACAAATTAAAAAAATTCTGTATATACTTTGAAGGGGGAGTAGGCTTCTGCGTGAGGTTCCCAAATAAGCTGTTTTGACCACAAGGAGCAAAATTTTCGAAAAAAGGGCTAGGCTTAGAGATGCGCATTTTTTATTCACCTTTGAAATTTTATAAAGAATCAAATTTCATGAGAAAGAAACGAATTCACTGTATGCGCTCATTGGCTTAAACAATTTGTCTTTATTTGATCAAGATGTCTCAAAATTTATACTATACCTTATTCCAAGACACATCAACTTGATAGTAGTTAAATATGTCAAATTAAATCGTGATTCCCACGTTGCTGTAAATGTTTGGGGTTGGTAATTTGCGATAGAGATTCTGCATTCAAAATTATGGATTTTTAAATGCGTTTAAGGGCGCAAAGACGATCATTGTTTAAACGACACTTTTAATCCGCCCATCTTCTACTCATGCTCGACGAGAAACTATAAAAACATGGTTCACTTAAAATATAGAAGTATTGTGGTTTTATTATTTTCTGTAAAGTTTCAATTTTAAAGGTTCGTTAAAAATAAAATCTACATTTTGACGACCAAATTTTGAGGAATATTATTGTCTTCGAAGTGCCTTGGAAAACAGAGTTAATTTAACAAAACTGATTTACTAGGGATTGGTTCGAATTTGCCACGACGCAATGTTTTGTAAAATTTTTATGATAAGATCGGGTTAAAACTTAAAAAAAACTGGATCGGCTTGAAAAAACCTCGCAATTTGAATTGTATTTGATCGGATGTGATTATTAACTTAAAAAAAAATATACTTGATTTTTTTTGTGACGGGCATCATTTTTGTGATGAAATTTTTTACTTTTGGTGACTTGTATAAAATTCCTTTTTATTTTTATGACAAAAGAGCAACAATAGTCGAATTTGAAAATAAAATAAAATTTATGTTAATGTATTTTCATGTTAAAAATAATTTCTGACGATCATTATTTGTCAATTAAGAGCGTTTTCTCGACGCTAATTGGTTAAGAAAAAAGACGTTATTTTTTTCTTAAGGCGGTGGTGATAGTTATTTTTGGGATTTCAGAGGCTTCGTTTGATATTAGCACCTATGCTCTGATTTCGAACAGAAACGGTGCTAGAGATAAAAAATAATTTTGATGAAAAACTTAAATTTTTTTCTAGAACCCATAGTTTCTTATATCGTTTTTAGCAAACCGTACCCAAGGAATCTTTTGGTGGCATTTAAATTTTCTAATTCTTACTTTCATATTAAAAATTGTCGATTTCGCGCACTTTTTTGTCAATTTACAGCCAATCAGGCGGAAATTCAAATAAAGTACGACCGATACGATTCCTGGGCTTGTTATATTCTGAAAATGACGTTTCTTGCATTTCTACAGTAAAAGCCTTTTATCAAAACGTCGAAAAACCCTTTTTCGGCACATTCAACGAGATTGCTGACCCCTGAGAAAAAAATTGATGAAAAACGGAACCGATTTACTAAAATTTAAACAATTTTCCGGATTCTCACCAAATTTCTAAACTTTCCGAAATAAGCTTTAGAATCCTTGTTTTTTCGGAAAAAGCTGAGGGACGCGTGTTTAACCGCGGTTAACCAGATGGTTAGTTGGAGTGGTACTAAACTGTCTGACGGAATCGCGAAACTAAAGATAGATCATCCTAATATATGTTCCAAAAATGTTCAGTCTGCATTTGTCTAATCGTACGAAGCCTCTGAAATCCCAAAAATCACTATTAACACCCCCTTAATTCAATCATTTATATACAAGTCATATTATATGACTCATATCATATCACATGAGTCTTCTCTTTGTGTCGTCAAACAAAATTAATCGAGCGTGAACGGTTAAACACAGCGGGCCGTCAGTTTGTCTTTTTCCGACACAATTCTAGGTCAAAAGGGACGTACCATTTAAAATTTCAGATTATCTTAATTATTTTTTGTTGTTATACAATTTTTGGTACCCATGTCAAGTTTTTGTCTTTTTATAAATAGTTAACATTTCACTAAAGTTTTCTTCGCTACTTAAAATTAAAGCTATCCATCAAAATATCGATTTTGTTGACAAAAACCCCGTTTTTGTTTCACTCAAAACGTCTTCATTTCAATTTTTGTGTCTTCGCTACTTGAAACTTACGCAGTATGGTATATATCGTTGAAATACCAACTCTCCGAGTATATCCAAATCATACTTGACCTGAACTTAGTGTTTTTGCGTATTTTTGGTATTATTCAGAATGAAATACGAAATAAACGTTAAAACTGGGGATGTCGAATGCGCCGGAACGGATGCAAACGTCTTCATTAATATTATCGGCCCAAAAGGTAAATTTGATCATAATTGATATATTTAATTTTGTCGATATTTTCTTAAAATGTGCGTGATATATCTGCTATGATATATCTGTGTATGAAAATTTATTCAGTTATTTTTCATTTGAAAGTTATTAAAATTGTATTTTCAGGTGAAACTGGATTGGTCAAACTTGGAAAAAGTAGTACGCATATGAATAAATATGAAAAATCGAACATTGACGTTTTTGACTAGGGATCAGATATATTAACAAATTATTTAGTTTTTTGTTATCAAAAACAATTGATCATAACGACAAATTTAGCTTTCAATCGTCATTGAAGGGCAATAGAGAGCCAAATATCGAAAACAAATTCGATATTGACACTGGTTAATCCGGAGTATTTAAAGGACAAATTTTTGGCATAAATAATTCGTGTGCTTTAACCACTTACCAACTATAATTAATTCAGTTTTTCGATCTTGAATGAATATTACTATAATTGTTTTATGAAGATGTTGACGTTTCATAGTTTGAAAATACTGAAAACCCTTCACAGAAATAGACTCTCTTAATGTTGGAAAAATTACAACTTTAGAAATATCACATGATAATCGAGGAATCGGAAGTTAAGGGGAAAGATCACATTGATAATTCTACTGGTACTTTTTATTTGGATTTTTTGTCATACACTCAAACAAAATAAGCCTTCAAATCTGGGGTCGGCATAACCTAATGGTATCGAACTTGATCGGAGCGGATCGACTTATTTTCGATCCGATCCGATCAAGTTTTTCGAATCTTCGATCCGATCAGGTTTTTCCAATCTTCGATCCGATCAAATTCGATCCGATCAGGTTTTTCAAATCTTTGATCTGATCAAGTTCGATTCGATCAGGTTTTTGAAATCTTTGATCCGATCAAGTTCGATCCGATCAGGTTTTTAAAATCTTCGATCCGATCAGGTTTTCAAAATCTTCGATCCGACCAAGTTCGATCCGATCAGGTTTTTGAAATCTTCGATCCAATCAAGTTCGATCCCAACAGGTTTTTCAAAAGTTATGCCGACCCCTGCTTCAAATTATTTCAATATTGATTTTTATAAAGTTCCTGGTTTCTTGAAAAAATCACGATAGTGAAAGATGAATCTGAAGACTTTGTTTTTGTCAGGTTACCGAATAATTAAAATAACTTTTTTCTATCATTCGAAAATAAGCGTTTTTCCAAATGAGTTTGATAACCTCTGCATAGTTGTAAATCAATGGCTTCACAAAACAACCGAGGAAGATACAACGTCAATTACCGTGAATCATTCGTGAGAGGTACTGTTATTTTGTTGACTCGTCAATTATCTGTGATTAAATTAATTCTTGTTCAAGAAAATAAAAAATCGTTTAGAAACCTATTTTGAGATACTGATGATAAAGATAGTAAAGTCAACTTTCAGGGGAAAATTAAAATCTTGTCTTTCATAACTGTTTAGCTTTCCATCGATAAACTTGGCAGATTGCAGCTTATTTAATTTGTCCTAAAACTAATGAAAATTAACTTGTTTTATTTTCAGACTGTCTTCAAAACATGCGATAATTGAAGTTTATCCAATTTTTATGTGAGTGTTATCTACATGAAGATTCATATATTATGAATCTTAATTTCTCAGCTCATTAATGAGTTCATTAATAAGCTCTCGACGTGAGGAGGTTCAGAAAATATTATAAACGTTTTCAAAATTAGAAACTTTTAGTTGAGACAAATAATAATAAATATGGTTATCTTGTTCATCTGAATACCGTATGTTGACACTAGAAAAAAATAAAATTTCAAACTTTCCCCAGCAAAAAAATGCCTCATACTAGTCAAATTTACCAAATTTATTGGCTAAAAATTCATTTCTAACATTTATCACATGGCATGAAAAATCTCAAATTTCACTGTTAACTCGTAGACTCGACTAAAATAAAAATGTTCTAGACTTTAAGACTTAAAAAAAGACTTAAGGGGGTGGGTGTCGGTTTTTTTTGAGCCCTTTATAGAATTAACTTATGATACATTAATATCGGTTAAAAACGAGCTTCTGGTGAAGACCAAACTCCTGCTGTAATGATGCGTGATTTATTAACTTCTCATCCGGAATATAAAGTTAACGATTTCATCATAACAGAAGAAGTATTGCAAATCGATCTTATTGAAGCAATCTTATTACTGCGCAAGAGTAACATTTGAAGAACTTAGTTTTATAAATATAATGTACATATGAAAACATGCTACAAGGGAGTTAAAGAGGAATGCCAAGTCCACCAGGGCTGCTAAATGTTTCTTTACCGCGTTCACTAAATGAGTCAATAGTTTTTAAACTCAAAAATTATGGAATTTTTGCTTCTTCTGAAAACTCTCTTCTTTAAAACACGTGATCTTTTTTAGGGCCGCGCTATTCGCCAAATTTCTAGGCCCATTGACGCGCGAGTTGGCCTGAGGAGGTTAATGTGGGCCAATGAGATAATCATTTATTTACCCGTTTCGAACAAAATTTGACTGTAAAAACCGCCTTTGAAATTGGTAATATTTCAACTTGTTATTCGCTTATCTAATTCCGTATTTAATTCTTTTGTGAATCCGTTATTACCACGAAGAAGAATTGGTTAAAATCACACTTTCATTTGATGACTGCATGCATTTGTATAAAAAAATGTTCAAAAATTAATTTTAATTTGATGTCTAATTTATTAGTAAAATAAAATGTTTTAAATTATTTCATTTCTTTATTTTCTAATTTGAAAAAATAACGAAATCTCCGAAAGATAATTCTGAGAAAAGTTTTCTTATCATTGTTTTACATCTAATTTATCAATTTCAATAATTGTTATTTCCTCAAGTTTCAGATTTTAATAAAGTCTGACAATTCTAAAAAATTTCACCTTAGCAAATATAAATTTTAACTCGTAGATCGTGATTTCCGGAACTAGTGACCATTTTCCGTTTTTTCTTTATTATTTTATCTTAAACTTTATTTAAGGGGTGGGTGTCGCTTTTGGTACCTTTCATCACGCCTCAGATCAAATCTAGGGCAGTTGTAAAAATTGAGGATACCTTGTTTGTAGATCTAGCCTTCGTCTAAACGATTACACATCTCAAAGTCAACCTTGTCACATCACCACCAGGTGGTGAGTCTATTCCTAGAGCACTAAACGGTTTTTTTTAAATCTATCTTTTAGACTCCACATACAAAGTGTCTCAAATTTACACAAGTAGCGAATAAATGAGAAGAAAAAAGTGATGAGAAGGAATTTTTCGATTTTTGACTTTTTTTTTTCTAGAATCTCACTTAAACGCCGATTTTGCCGTATTTTCGACTTCAAACTCTATCTTCTTTTTAGACGTATGTTTAGAATGAAGCCATTTTTCGAATAAGGTAGATAAATATATGCGGTAAAAGTGATGAGAAGGAATTTTTGAATAAAATTCTAGAATTCTAGAAATTAATGAAAGTGAACCGGAA
Source organism: Oikopleura vanhoeffeni (assembly GCA_004367855.1). Classification (NCBI taxonomy): domain Eukaryota; kingdom Metazoa; phylum Chordata; class Appendicularia; order Copelata; family Oikopleuridae; genus Oikopleura; species Oikopleura vanhoeffeni. Next base: position 393 of record SCLH01001073.1, on the reverse strand, counting down.
ATGAAAGTTCGAAAAAAAATTTCGTCTGATCAGAACAAAAGTACCACCAATTGAAGCTGAGATTTCACTGATCAAGAAGTTGGCTGACAGCTAATCAAAATTTTACAACATCAGCGTCAAATTCGTAATCAGTTTAAACATTTTGGCTAAAAAATAATTGAAATTCTAGAATTCGGATTAAGACTTTTCCGATAATATTTAATGTCATGCATCGTTTTTCCAGTGGGTTCATATTCACCAATAAAAAGTTCATATCATGGTGGAATAACGTGTTTTATCGGGTTAAAGCAAAAAAATATCGAATTTTGAAAATTCTAGATATTGTTTCTGATTGTTTTAAAAAAAATATTATGCTACCATGAGATTCCTGGGTCAACTCTTAAGTCATAACCG
>SCLH01001072.1:108577-150635 GCA_004367855.1 Oikopleura vanhoeffeni | reverse complement strand
AGAAAAAAACTGATCGTTTAAAAAAATATTTCACCGAAAGGTCTGAAAAAGAGATCCATAGAGATTCACATATCGAGAAAGTGAATGTCGGGACAGGTATTTCTAGAGATCTGATTATTGAACCATCCGTAGATAATAATATCAATGATTATCCTTTGTATGAATCTGATAACGAGGAAATAAATACTGGAGCAGGTACTTCTAGAGATTTGATTATTGAACCATCCCTAGATAATAATATCGATCATGATCCCTTGTATGAATCTGATACTGAAAGTTCAGATGAACAACTTTCAGATACAAATTTTTCAGACAAACAAAGTTCTGATGGACAAATTTTTGATGAGCAAAGTTCAGATGAAATAAATCTTTTAACAGAGTCTCAAATCAGCTTCAAAATTCGGATTTCCGACCTGTAAGTGTTCCAGGTTGCAAAGAAGAGAGTGACTAACTGCTAACTATTTTTTTCGCGCGCAAATTTTTGCGTGTGCCACTTAGTTGCTCATTATAACCGTTCTAAAAATAATTAAGATAATCCCTGCTGAACAGTTCAAGCTAAGATTTCAGAGAATAACATATCGGAATATAAAGTGTTTTAAATAATAGGTCTAGGATCCTTGTTTAATTGAAATATGTTTTTACCAATAACTTTCAAAATATACAGAAATTTGAAATTGTTCTAATTTTATTTTAGAGACCTTCATTTTGCGGTCTTAATGGTGAAAGAAATAATAAAATCCGATATTTATTTAGGATTTAGTAAATTTATGTTTGACCTTCAGCGCACCCTAATTAGCTAACCAGGCATCACAGAGAAGCGAGACCAACACCAGTCGATTTCTTTTGTCCGATTTAGTTATTCTGAGTATACTTTTTTTTAGCGGACCGGACCCCCTTAAGGGCCTCGGTGCATTTTGACAGATTTGCACTTTTTCATTTTTTTTTGTCTTGGCGGGAAACTTTTTGCCACTACAAAATTTTCGGATACAAACTTTTTCAAACACAAGTTGCCACTTTTCAGCTCACTTTGTATAATCTGAATTTCTTCAGATTCATTATTTGTACTTTATAAATCGCCTTTTGAAAAAACACTCAAAAAACGTGCGTTTGTTAGTTACGTGTCTAAATCACAGTAAAATTTATTTTCTATTTTTTATTAATTGAAAACTCTAACATACAGTCTTGTCCACCGTTGAAAATTTTATAAGTTTAAATTCATACGATTTTCAAGTCAAAATCGAAAATTTAAATTTTTTAAAAAAGTCGAAAAAAATCAAAATTTAAGCAAATCGAAAAAATATTTTTTTTCATGAGTTAAATGAAATAAATTAAAAACGGTCGACAGGTCGACTTACTAATTGAGCAAGTCTCGGTGAAATATGTTCTTAATTCTTGACTTAGAGGGCTTAATTAGATTCGCGCAAACCGTATTTTCATGCAAAAAAGTATGATTCAGAGTATTAACAAGAGCGAAGAAACAAAACGGAACATATTTAAATATAGTGAAAGTAGACATTCCAAATATTTTCAGCTAAGTTTTCAAAGAAAATTAGTTTTGAAAGTTTTGAACAAAAAATGAGGATAATTTTGAAAATATTTCCAAATAGTTTCGACCAAAAATCCCAAAAAAATGTCAGATGATTTTTTGAATAGCCCATAGAAAATATGTGGTCACTTAAGCGAAAAGTCTAAGAAGTCATTTTGAAGAGTTTTTTCGCTGATTGAAAACGAATACTGTAAAAAAAATCTGAACAAAAATAAGGCATTTATTATTATAATGTTCGGAACTTTTTTCAAAAATTTTGCATAATTTGTCGAATTCGAAAAGTTTAATTCGAACTCAAAGTTTTTTAAAAGCAATAACTCGAAAATTCTGTAGTTACAAAAGTTGCCTTGAGTATAAAACATTACTTTGGTGGTACATTGAAAAGAATATATAAACTCTGTAAAAAGTTTTTCATCAAGAGCCCATATCCGTATCTGTCACAATGCACCGAGGCCCTTAACCTTGGGGTTTGAACAGTTTTTGCTTTATAGCGACCCTTCACTACATCATTGACTGATACGATCATCAGAAAGACGACTCTGAGGATTCGTTTGAGANTTGTGTTCGAAAAAGTTTTTATACGAAAATGTTGAAGTGGCAAAAAGTTTCCCATCAAGACTAGGAAAATTGAAAAAGGTGCAAATCTGTCAAAATGCACCGAGGCCCTTAACGATAACTTTATTTTAAAATCTCTACAAATTCATAAGGTTTTAGACACTTGAAGTCTTTTTAACCAATTGTTTTCAAATTTACAAGTAGGAAATCCCAAAAACCCGACGAATTCACGGGATTTTATTAAAAATTGCAAATTTTCACCGAAATTTAGCCTGTATTGTATAGTCTATATAATGTAGCCTATTACTAATCGCTAATAGGCTATTAGTATATAAAGGTAAAAAAGTATGATAAAACTTTGGCCACAGTAAATAATTGTCTGAATTTTTATCCGGAGGATTGAGTTAAAAACTAGATAATTAAGAATTATGCTACAATACAGCAAGTTGCCAATCAGATCATCCTAGTTTCATCATTAAATCCTTTCTTTAACCACATAATTCGAATAAAATGAATTTGGTACGATTTCTGGTAAAACACTGGTCTCTTTATAAAGTTCCTCAAATTTTTCGCATGAAAAGCACAACGTTTTTAATTCTTTCCCAATAAAAAATTGTCGAAATAAAGTAATTCCTTTAGCCGTTTTGTATTTTTGAACAGTTTCATAAGTTGCAAATTTTGGACATGTATCACATCTTATAGTATTACCCTCCTGTGAGAGAGTATACATTTTGGGTTTACAAACTTTTAAGTCTTATTTTCTCATATCTTTTGCCCCAAAAATGTTAGCAAAAAGCGTTAGTTAATTTATTACTAGTTTTGCATACATTTCATCGCTGAAACCACTCCATTCTCAAATCTTCTTATTTACTTTTCGAATAAGATAAAATCAGTCAATAAAAGTTAAAATCCACTTTATTATTTTATTAGAAGAAAATCAATTTTTTCTCTTATTGTGCTGCTATATTTCCACTACGCATTTTATAAGGCAAAAGTGAAAAAAAAATTAACCAAAAATGTATACTCTCCTTGGAGGCTACCACACCGGGACTGTCAATCACTTCCGCTTCTTGCTCGACTTTAACATTTTGGAAATTTGATGAATTTTCTACAGTTTCCGATTGATTTATCAGTTGAAGAGGTTCTGTAGCTAGTTTTTAACTTTTTTTTATACAGAACCTGAACCTTACTAGTCGGCCAACGCAGACATGACTCGAATTCAAGGCCAATATTTTCGACCCGAAAAAATGACTATCAGTGTATTTTTAACAAATACTTTACTAATCAGGGGTTTGTAATGGTGTTTGTTTCGATGCGCGTATGTCATTGGACGCTTATAGAAAACACAAGGCTTCGCCTACGCGAGACAATCGCTCAATGGACCACCCCTGATTTGTAATGTACCACACTGCTTATCGTTTCTCGAATGTTCTCCCAAAATTTCTTAATAATTGTGTATCACAAGCCATCAAGTATTAAAAAAATAGCATCACAAATTTGTTTTTCTGATTAATTTTAGACCTACGAGTTAAAAACCAGCTCCTTGCACATTACTATTGGATACAGGAGTTAGAACAAAAGTCCCATCCGCCAATATTGTCAAAACCTGACTTCCCACGGTTGTGATTGGCTCATTTTGTATTGCCATCGGCACTGCATTTTCCGCCTGGTTAATTATCGAAGGCGGAGTATACACCCCAGTCGAGTTTTGCAAAATTTTGGGAACGATTCTCTTCTGTTTTTCATTTTCTATACTTCTCAAATTATCTATATTTCGTCGTTTCATTTCTTTCTTTTTATATTTTTGAACGAACATACAATACTAATAATGTGATGCGAAGAATGTTTATCGCGTTGTTTGAAAAAAGCGTAGGTTGCTAGTGCGCTCGAATTAATCGTGTAATAAGAGGAACAATGTGAGAACAAGAAAAATATTTCATTTCGCTTGAGCTGTACAAATTGAAAATTCTTACTAAATTATAAAATGATAAATAATAAAAATGAAATGAATTATTTTCTTTATATAACTCGCATTTTTCACTTTCTTACCGGTTTACGATTTGAAATAAGGAATTTCAAAAATCAAAAATGGGTATCATCTCGAATCCGGCTCATGATCCATACCGTATCAATGTTTCAAAGCTTTCTTGTATAGAATTTTTTTCTGGTCATTTTAAGACGCAGGATTTTTTTCGTTTTTCAATTATTTTCAAAAAATATTGATTTGAAGGGAAAATTTTCATGCCTGCAGTTATACTAATAGTTAGGTTAAACTGTTCATATTTTGAAGTGAGTTATTGTAATTTTAATTGTCAGTCGACCGCATGAATTAACGGTCGTGATTTTTCTTCGGTTTAACCCTTGGAATCATAGAACCGATATATCAGCTCAGGCGGCTTGAGTCAAGCCTTCCTAAAACCTTCTAAAAAGGGCAAAAAAATGTCACCGAATTGTTTCTTCCAAACACATTATAAAGAATTTTGCGGTGATTCCGAAAAAAATACTCATTTATTTTTTGGATATTTTGTTCGAATATTACGGGGAGTTGATTTTTTTGAGATTTTTCGCCGAAGTTTTACTTCCGGATAAATTATGTCCAAACTAGACATCAAATACAAATGTGAGATAAGCTAGTTTTTAGGAAAGTGTTTTGGGCATCCAAACACTTAACAGTAAAATTTATTCGTATNTTATCGCAAGATTAAAATTTTTAAAAATTCGGAGCCAAATGGCACAAACCGGTTGAAGAAAAAAGTGTTATAAATTTCATCAATAGTTTAGAAATGATAATCCCGTCATCAGATAACATACGAAAACTTAATAGCTACCAGAAAATTTAATCAGTGATTCTGCCGGATTTTTTATGGCTTATTTAAAAAACGACTTATAAAAACTCTGGACTTGAAATGATAAATAAACATTTTATGATGTTTCACAGAGCGGTCCGAATATGGCACGTATGAAAAAAGAGAAAGTGGCGTTTCCCTTGTTTTTACTCAAAGATTTTAATAATAAATAAAAAGAAAAAAATTTCATAATGTTTTGATTTTTTTGAAATTTTCATGAATTCAAAAATGCAAATTCGAACTCAAAGTATTCCTTTAATAGATAAAAAATGATTTCGATGAGCTGAAACACATTTATTCTGTCGGAGCTAAGGCTAATAAGCACAAAAATGAACTGACTAATTATTTTCGTAAGTTAAATTGACTCCAGTCTGCCGAATATATATGCCACCCCTTATATTTTTAATGGATTGTTTGTTTTTTGTCAAGGCGCTAAATGCTTCTATTTTTGTTGGTAATTTTTCTGAGAAGTTATTTAATTTTTAGCTTCTTATAGAACTTTACGTAAATAATGAAACATTACAGTGCATTAAAATTAATTGAACATTATTTATGGGCGATATGTAGGGTGACCCTAGTAGGGTCAGTACCGGAAATTTCATGGTCGGAGTCATTTTTCGAGAAAGATTAACCCTATAAACGCAACGAATTCGTGATGCGGGGTTTAGTTTTTCAGGTTATTCTCCCGGCACTGACCTCATCTACAAGTCAAATACTACCGCAAAGTTTTTAAGAACAAGAAAAAAATTGAAAAATTACCAAAAATTTTCTGAAAACATTGGAAACGAATAAATCCGATTTGAGACCGATTCTTTCTAAACGAAGCTAACGAATTTTGTGGCGGATTTTTCGAAGGAATTTGTTGAACTTGAATTTGACCTTCAACTATAACCGTTCCTTGTGGTCAAGTCAAAATAGAAAAATTTTCAGTCATTTGAAATTTGTATTTATCGTTTACTCTTCAAAATTGTCCGAATTCTCGAGATTAAAAATTTTTCGGACTTCTATTGTCTAAGGTACGAACGGCAAAAATTGACCAGCTCAGATTTTATTTATTTAGGAGCAGTTTTAGTTTCTGTGGCACAGGATCTGTGCTGAAATTGATCCATACAAAAATTTTGGAAAAAAATTATGTCCCGTTTTCCTATAATTCGGCTTGAAATTATTGAAATTATTTCAAAAATTCCAAGCGAAATGAATGGCAATTTCAAAACCCCTTTTGCGTTTATGAACATATAACCTCTTATAACACTTTTGTGAATATCCCGGCCCTACTTTTTAAAAACACATTACATTTGCTGATCATGGCCGGGATATGCACTTAAGTGTGATAAGGGGATAAAACTTACTTACCGTAAGCAAAAAAAGTTTTATCGGGCCTACTTCACTGGGCCTATCCTCTTTCTGGCATTGTTTTTATTCTAGAATCAAAAAAATTTCTTCAAATAAAATATTTTTGGCAAACCTAATTTTACGAGCTTAATTATGATCATAAAAAAGTTTTCCCCGAACAATGTCACTCTAATTGTTGTTTTTGGCCCGCAAAAAAATTTTACTCGTCTGATGTTTATTTCTTGATTCGCATTTCAGACGCCATTAATCGCGTAAAATGCTTAATTTCCGCTTGAAATCCTTTTGATAAAAACGGATATTACCCTCACTAAAAATGTCAATAATAGTTTTTACCCCTTTTGATTTCGTCAACAATAACGTGGTTATTCATAATTTGTGGTTCATCTTCAGACGAAAATTGTTGCTTGGTGGTCTAACATTTTTTCTGATTAAAATGTCATAATCAGGATTTTAAAAAGATTTCTTTCATCCATGAGAGTCTTCCTGAGCATATTGCTAATTTCCTGTACGAACGCGGAAATATGTAAAAATGTCTGAACCATTTCGTCGGAAAAAATATTTTGCGCCATCATGATTAAAATTACAAAATATTACGAATGTCCTGAAAATAAATTGAATATGTTTGCATAACAAATATTCGAGAATGGCCTCAAATGAGGGGCAAATATGGTCAACCATTAGAAAAATGTTTTTAACCCCCTTAGTCACGAAGTCATTCACTGACATTCATTTTTGTTTATTTGTTATAAAGCAAACCGTATTCTGATTTATACGGTCACGTGATTTTTTTGACAACGCTAAATGTACAGTTTGTCTCGTTTTTCGGGATCGTGCTCTTACGACGCTCTGCATACTCTCGGCAATGCAAAAATTCATAAAGTGCGATGGAAGGGTGTGTGATCAGTGACCACCGGTCACGAGCGACCACTTATGGTCAGTATATAATTTACAAATTATAACTTATAACAGGATAAGAATACAAATATTTGTTCATGTTCTAGATCAATTGTCCGTAAGTTTTTATCATTTTTAACATACAAGCTGAACTGCTAACAATTGCATCTAATTCAGATCTGTCTACTAGATCGGTAAGGGTGTACTTGCTCGACTTCCAAGGGATTTAGTGTTCGTTGGAGCTCGCGGTGTGCCGCACGTCTTCTTTCATAAATTATGGATCATAAATTATGAATCATAATGGACTTTTTTACTCTAAAATATGAAGATGCTTAGATTTTGAGCCCAGAATTTGTTCGCCGGATTTTAATAGATATTCCCAATATATCTATTAATCTATAAGCAATAATTGCTTAGCAATTGGTTGGATATTTCCAAAAATTTCTGAATATATGAATATATAGTTTATTACAAAAATCGTAAAAAATTAGAAAGTGTCAAAAAAAAATCAAGATATGAATCCTTTCAATTTTTATGTGCTATATCCTTTTCGGAACGGAACTCCATCTCAAAAACGCTTACTATCTCTACAGCGCGTGTTCGAATCCCACTGATGTTGTCTAAGTGGTTGTCTTAGTGACTGCTTGAGTGATTAGACACCAATAAAATTCAGCGGTTCCATTATCAAGACCCTTGCCTATAATCATATTCAATATAATCACTTAGACAACATTAGTGGGATTCGAACACACGCTATAGAGATAGTAAGCGTTTTTGAGATGGAATTCCGTTCCGAAAAGGATATATGCAATTCGAACTTTATGCCTTCAATGAAGGCCGTTCATACTCATTCGGCTTGTCTGCTCAAAAAAACCATCAGATCTGTTCTAAAATCGCTTCGAAAAGTAAAGTGTAGCAAAGCTAGGCAAAGTCTGTCGATGCTTACTCTACCAAAATCTGCTTGGGTAGTCAGTTGCTTGATCTGTTCAGCAGCATACCGAGCGTGATTTAGTGTCAACATGTGCATTATCCAAAATCATCACTAAAAATGCGCAATTAAATCCCTATTTTCTTAAATTGGTCTCTACTGCAAGTTACCTATGATTAAGTTCCTTAACTCTTGGTGTGACAAAGAACAAAATTTCTGTTGATCATTTTTTCCGATACTTTTAACAATGTAATTTAATCAAGGCAATACCGTAAAAACTTCATAATTGCAAAACTTAATTACAAAGGGAGGCACAATATCGCGGGTATTTTTTTGACTATAAATTAGGGTGATATTTGGATATTTTCGCCAATATTTTCACTTTCGGCGCTATGAGGACAGAAGTTAAGGTTTTCGTTCAATAATTAAAAACGTAATAACTTCATAATTACAGTTTTTCAATTTTATTGGGAGTTTTACAATAAATTTCGAATGAACTTATTTGATTCCCACCATACGGCACGAACTTATGGGTCAACTCAATTTCAAGATCAAACAATTTTGTGTACAATTATAATAGTACTGGATGCTCATCTTATTTGAAAATTCATATTTTTCAACAACGTTAATTTAAATTTGTCATTTTCCTTTTTTTTAATAATTTTTGATGGAACGATCAAATATTTTCATCAAATTTTCGGAAATTTTTTTTCAAGTTCAAAATTTTAATTTTACGATTTCTTCTCAACCAAGTGCTCTAATTCACGAAGCAAAATAGTCAAAAAACAATCCCAAAACAAAACGACAGAATTGTGAAACTCTTAATTATCATAAATTATCGAAAAATCGTGTATATTTCATCATGAGAGCTCAGAAACAAATACCTCCAAGAGTTAAATCAACTAACTTTGATTTGTCAAGAACAAATTTTCAACAATATAAAATGTGATTACAAGATGTTAAGTATAAAGTGTACTGATATCTCCCATTCACACTTTTGTGTATATCCCGGCCCTGATTAGAAAACTTAGTGTGTTTTTAAGTAGTAGGGCCGGGATATTAGAAGAAGTGTAGGGGATATTTGCAAGATTTTGAGCGTGAAATGAAAAAAACAGAATCAATCTATCGAAGGTGCACTTTTGCGGAATTTTGGTCCGCTTCCTGACATGGGTCTTATCTTGAGCAGATGTTTTCGATAACATAAATTCCAGGAGCAGTGAACCGTCTGTTTTTTGCCTTCCGTTACTTGCACCATAACAAAATCTGCTTTCCCACCTTTATCAAATCAAGGTTAAATTCTTCTATTTTGTTAATGGCAAATTTGTGATCAAAAGGGATTTTGAGGGTCTTTTGTTGTCAAGTTCATTAAAGTTTACAAAATATATACAGGCTGTATTTTGCGTAAAAATAATGAAAAATGGAGTCTTGAAGACTAAATAATCGTCTACTGTGGTTTCAAGTTAAAGTTCATAGGGTTATTTTGAAGAATATAATATTGAAACTATAATGCGATTTTCCGTATTTCATAGGGCACGAGTTAAACCGTATAACATTTTCTAGATTCTAAAGAGATTTTCTGACTAAAAAATAAGAAATAAATTTAAAAATAAAAAAAATTTCCAAAAAAGTTAAGGTCCCAGATTTTTGGTGTAAAAAAAGTCAAAAATAGGTTATTAAAACATATAAACTAATGTGAGAATAATATTTTAAAATCAGGCTGTATCATAGTGTATGATTCATACGTCAAAAACAATAAAATAGCATCTTGGAAACTAGAATAAAATNAGTCCTAAATTAAATTGGTTGATCGACCGGATCTTTTTAAGGTTTAACCCTTTGGCCAAAAAAAAAATAAAACTAATTATGAAAATGTTTTGGTTAATTTTGAATTAAAATATGTGATTTCGAGGCGAAATGCCGCAGAGGTTTTTTGCACATGAAATATTTATTTTGAAATCACTCAAAAATTTAAGAAAATTTATTTTGAAATTTTTTGGGTGATGTCAGAAGTGAACTAAATTTGTTTAATCCTTGTGAGCACAGAGCCACAATTGTGGCTCAAGCATACCTAAAATTATTCAAAGAAGAGGGTCTTAGAATCTTATCTATCAACACACATTATAAAGAATTTTGATTCGGTTCCCAAAAAATAATTGAAATTTTTTTTGAATGTTTGGTGCCAGTATTACGGGGTGTTGATTTATTATGATTTTTCGGTTATGTTTCACTTCCTGAAAAATTATTTCGGAACTATACATAAAATACAAATGTGAGATTAGCCAGTTTTTAGAAAAGTGTTTTGTGCATGCATAACAGATGAAATAAAAATTTATTGGTATCTAGGGGCAGATATGTTTTCTTGGAAGTGAAATTTCTAAATTTTCAACTTCAAGTATCTCATGAAAATTTTTAATTATAATAAAAATGAATTTAAGCAATCAAAAATTGTTAACAGTTGTACTTCATTACCATATTAACTTGAAAATAATTGAGAAAAGTGTAATTATCTGCTTTTATAGGGAAAAATAAACATTTTTTATCAAAAAGCATTATTTTTCCATCAAAATTTTTGACTTATTTTTTAATTACTTTTAATTTATGAGATATATATCAAAGCGGACAAAACTATGATGTAGGCCATTTACTTGTGCATCGTTTCCGACAGAAATGTAACCTGTGAAGACAACTATGACCGTGTATCACATGATGTACCTTGCTTTTCTCACGATATTTTCTAGAACTAAATAAAAATCCTAGAATATAAAATCTCTAAAGGCTCTGGTGCGTTGGCGTAACTTTTTTTTATATGCTGACAAGGGTTAATTAAATAAAGTATTATTATTTGTTAGTCATCACAAATTAAGATCGTCTTTTAATTTTAAATTTTCCCGTATTTTCAAATGTGCCAATTATTTTCATACTTGTCACATATTAATATCATGGGAAATGGAATTCATAGGCATAAAAAGTACGTCGAATACCCTCTTAAGAGGTTGGTTAATGTCAAAAATCCAAGTCAAGCAGGTTGAGTCTGAAAAAGTAAGTCAAATATTCTCTAAAGTAAATAATTAGAGTTCTCTTAAAATTTTAACTACCACACACACACTTTGAATATGCAATTAGAATCGTTAAAAAATATTTTATGCATTTCTGAGAAGTGAGAATCTGGGAGAGTATTCACCCACTGTCACTTTCTAAAACTGTGAATGTAATCGTAATTAATAACCTATAATTACTTGGATATATTTCTAGGCAGTTAAAGAGTTCAACAAAAGATGTTCTCAATTTCTAACCAATTTACATTATGGTTCTTGTTTTAAATTGCCAGAAACTGGAAACCTCGAAGTATGAAATTTAATTTCGGAAGTTCAGTCTAAGAAAATTAAATATTAAAATATTTCCTAAAATTTTGATATTATTTTAATTTATTTCACCGTCACCTGCTTGAACTGCGCATTGTTTGGTTTTATTGTAACATTCATGGATTCAAAAAATTTTACGGCTTCTTATTTTTCACTTATTATTTTAAAAAATATTATGAAACATGATTATTTTAAGTTTCACTGATTGTGACCTATTTCTGCTTAACATTTCATGATTTTTAAGCTGAATTTATAATTGTTATTTTTTTTTATTTAAATTGTTTTGAGTTATTTTATTGAAATTTTGATTAAGTTAAAAGTTCATTTAAAAAGGTACTGATTGCTAGTTTTATGAGACCTTAGGGGCATAAAAAATGCTCCAAATAATCTGGAGTGATATCAAAGTGTACTACCGACCAAATCATCAAAAAAAAATTCGAAATTTTTGCGTTGTTTCGTTTTTTTCTAAGTATTTTTTTCAAAATGAACTTAAAACATTACGTTTGCTTAAATTTAACCACTAAAACATCAAAATATCATCTTGACGTATGCCAACTTTCTGTTCAGTGTTTCAGCGGTGTTTCTTTTGAGCCTACTTACAAAAAAACCGAAGCACTTTTTACTCCGGAATTTTACTTGGGTCCTCTAAAAAATCATATTTCGAGTTTGGGGTAGAAATCTCAAAAAGTGACTGAGAATATTGTTTGTATTTGTATGGGCTAGCTTAGAAGAAAAAATGAATGAATTTATAATTTTTCCTGAGAATAGATAGTTTTCCCGACAGATACTTGCCATAAAAACGGTGTTTTCCACATTCTAGAGAAAATATCGCGAAATTTGAAAATCTGACAAGAGAACAGTTTGGCCTACCACTCTTACAAGTTATTTCAAAATTTCAGCCAATTTCAACATAAAACCTAGGAGGAGATAGTTTTACCATTTTGGCGTGGGTCTTTTTGTGTCGCTTATGTATTGGGGATTGTATACATACGAAAAAGTTTTGACGCAAGCTAAAGGCTATTTTTACAAACTGGCTAATCTCAATATCAACACCGACGCCCTGTTTGGCTGATATTTTATCGAGAAAAATCAATTCTAGCGACCAGTACTCCTTTAAGTAAAATTTCAAAATTGTTCAAATTCTTTTCGGATAAAATTTATATATAACATATGTGAACTATTTTTAACTATTAGGATCAATCTCGGAATAAGTTGTTCTGAAATATGTTTTAACATTTGAATAAATATATCATCAAAATGCAAATTTTATATGGCGGAGGAGGATATCACCATTTTTACATCCAAATTCTGCTCTATGGCAATTTCCTCCCAAAACTTTTAGTGGGACATATTGCACTCTACTATTGATTAAAAAGTGTGTTTAATCTGAATCAGAATCTCCTTAGCGTGATCTTTGGTTATTTGCTTAGATAGATGTTTTGCGATAAACAAGTAATTAATAATACAAATATTGTCTCTGTTCATAAATATCATATCCCTTTGTATGAATACCTTGGCATGTTACCATTGAAATATAATGGCGCTGAATAATGGTATCATTCAGGTGTTACCAAGAGCACAAAAATTTTTCGGCAATTTTTTTCTACTTATTGGCTTAATTATGTCGCGGGGAAACGCTTTGAAGTTCTGGGTCATCAGAATCGATTGAGAAGCGACATCTAAATTAGCATGTAATCGAAGGAAAACCCAAAGAGACTGATTCTGTCCATCAATTTATTTTTTGTAGTCAGAGAGGAAATAAAAATATTATAGCATTGGAAAATTCTTCCGATTTCAATTAATTCAAATTAAAGTGTTTTCTTATGTTATCGAAAATTTTGACAAATAAACTTTTTTGTTATTGGAATTTAATGGAGCTCTGAAAATCAACATTTTCAATTTTTGGAATACTGTATAAGCTGAATATATTTTTCGTGTTCAGAGTCAAAAATTGCAATTTTTTAAGTTATTTGAGAAACAACCGCGTACGCAATTTGCAATTTGATTTTTATCATTATTTTTAATTATATTTACTCTTCGTTCTGAAAAGTTCCCAGTAATGAAAATTGATAAATATCTTTATTTGATATCAAAAACTCCAATTGGAATCAAAATAATAAAAATTTAAAAAGGCACAATTTGAGCACCAGATGACGATAAAATTAGTTTTCAAAAAATTCGTATTTTTCATGCTTTTAACAAAAAATGCCATTGATGAATTTTTTGATGGCTACTCTGGATTTAAGTTCTCCAATGTTCAACCCTAAAATTTTGAACTTAGAAAATTTTTCCAAAATGCGAAGTTTTTCTGGACTTCCTTGAACGACGATCTTAACTTCTGCTATCAGTTTGATTTTTCAGGTTCTCTGAAGGAACAGGTTGAAATTGCAGACATTTCTATCTGATCTGATGTGAACTTGTGAAAGTTTTTAATTTTCCGATTCGATATAATTTCAAAATATAATGGATCGGATTGGTAATGTGAATATCAGATCTTATTATTTCACAGTAAAAACTCAAACAAGTTTGGAACTACTCGATCCAATAAGATCACGTTAAAAATCAGTGTTCAATTTCCAGAAATCTGGGACTTGAACTTTTGATAATTAATTCAAAATAACTGCATATTGACATATTTTTTGTTTAATTCTTCTGAATCTTTAATAATGAATTGGTTAAAATTGGTCCAAAGGTTTAATCATCAATGTATTCTCAATAAATAATGAGTTGTTAACTTCTACATCATCATTCTCTGAGAAAAATTGGCAAATTATCCAGATTTAAGGACCTAGTAGAGACCCGGCTAATCATTTCCAAGAATTATGTTCAAAAATTTATTGAGAATAAAAAACGCTAAAATTTTCCATGGTTTTTCGAAAAAATTCAAAATATGATTTTTAGTCTTAAAATTCCTGGACTTTTATGAACAGACCTGTACCCTAGTTTTCTTTGAAGAAAGACGATTTCTGACAAATTTGAAACGTAATATTTTTCGATATTTTTCAAAATTTATTCCTTAAATGTTTTTTTATAATTTTGTACAAACTGTCCTTGTCGTCCTGTTAATAACAATCATAGATTTCCGATGCTGAAAACCCGATACCACCCTATTTAATGACTCAATTTATATTTCACAGTTTGTAAATACTAAGCAAAATTTAATTTCAAAGTCTTTATTTCTGAAAATGCTAGAGCTTGTAAACCAATTTTCTAGATACAGTTTATTGTTTATGCCCTCGAAAAATTTCAGATCCAAAAAAATGAATAATTTCCAGGACATTTTTCTTCGAAAAGATCGAGTGTTTTATTTTAGAAAACGCGAGAGATTTGGCCTAAATTTGTTTATTTTCTAGATCCAATGTATTGTTTTTGGCATTGAAAAATTTCTAATTGAGAGTCTCAATTCGCGACAATGCATAATTTAGAGGAGTCGAGCAAGAAAATGATTACTAATTCTTTTCATTAACTCTGAGGGACAATAGTGGACCCTATGAATTCTGTATGAATCACTCAGGCGCGCCCCCTTGCGGAAGCTAGAGGTTAGCGTGGTCGCGCGTGGGGCCAGCTAGGAAAGGCTCTGGTCATAGTACACAGATAGTTGTAGTAAAACATAGATAAACATTTTTTTTATATAAATTATAATTACACTTTTGATATCTAAGAGAATACAAGGAAGAGATCTTTTTCCTGGAGAAAAACCCGAAAAGGTCGAAAATGACTAGAGATAAAATGGAGACCATGGTGGTAAGCAACAAAAATCTTGCGGACAAAGATGAATTATTTTCAAACAGGAAACCGGCTAAAATATTTCTGTTATACCATTGTTTGAGAACATTGTTTGAGATGTTGTAGAACATTGTTTTCAACCATTCTAGAACCCTTGAAAAATACTAATTTTTAATAAAAAAATAATTTTTGGACATGACTCCTCAAAATTTTAAAATTTATTTTTGACGTGTGTCTGACACACAATGTCATCAAAATTAAAAAAAAAATACAAAAGAAACATATTTTTGAATGATTAATTATTTTTGTGGCGTGACTCATAAAAATTTAGAAAATTTTCAATTCAAAAAATTGTAAAATTCAAATTAACTTTTTTGTCCACAAAGCGGCAATTTTAATTTGGACTGATTAGTCTATCACCTGTTAAAACCAAAACAGACCGTTTCCGATTTAGTCGAGTTAGGTGACACCCTACTATAGAGGTACCTAAAATCAAGGAAAGCTGCTCTGTTAAAACGTCTGCGAAAAATTCGAAAAAATTACTTTTGAAAATTTTCAAAAACTCATCCAGATTTTAATAACATTTTTCAATTCGGATTTCCGTAAAAATGCAGTATTCTTTACGCAAATAGTAAAATGATAATATTTATTATCATTCATTGTCGATGAAAAAATTATGCAAATATCACATTTTTTGATGACATAGCCCAAATCTTTCGCTATTTCCGCATTCTTCGCACATTAATTCCTTAGACAATTTTTCGGAAAGAATTAGGCCTATAATGAGCTAAACTATCGGGTCATAAAAATTAATCAAAGAAAGTGTTTCTTGGCGTACTTTTATTATTCTTTTTCGGTAATTTGGAAAAATAGAATTGCGGAAATGTGCGACGCCCGGTTTACTCGACCCCTGTTTGAAAAGACCGCTTGAGAGGTCACAATTAGGTATAATCTCTAATCAAATCCAGTTTTTGCGGCACCCCCTTAAAAAGCATGTGAAAATAAGATCTTGGCGCCAGTTTTAAAATAATAGAACAGAAGTTCTTAGATAAATATTATCTCAAGAAAGTTACGTTTTCATTGTAATTTAAAGAAGGGTCACTCCTAATTAAACTTCTCAGTCAAGTCTTGTTTTTTCTCCTGACCTTGAGAAATTTCTTATTCAAATATTCTACTCTTTGGGTTCCGCGAAAAAATCTCTGGCTTCCGCTATTTTATTAATGAAATTTTCTAAAATGAAATATTTTTAAAATGAAATTTTTTAAATGAAATTTTTAAATGAATTTTTTTAAATTTTTTAAATGAAATTTTTTAATGAAATTTTTTAAATGAAATTTTAAATGAAATTTTAATTTTAAATGAAATTTTTAAAATGAAATTTTTGAATGTTTAAATCTATTCTATTTTTCAATATATCTTTAATATGGACAATTTTATATTATATTGTGTTTATCAAATATTGGTATCTTTAGGTCTTTACTTTCGTGTTCGCGTTTGACCAATTGGAGCTTCGAAAATAAGTTCGAACGCGAAATTAAAGACCAAGGGATCCCCTTTTTCGATATACTGTACTAAGTATTGTGTATAATATCATATATAAATTATAATGCATTTGATATTTTATATAATATACAACTTACGGGTGAGTTTTACGTGGCGTCGAGACTTGAGGTGATTTGAAAACCCTGATTTGATACAATTGGGCTGATTATATAAATTTTGCCTCAAATCACCTCAAGTCTCGACATTCTTTCGAACTCACGCAGTATTTAATATATTATGGTGTTTTTGTGAAAAGCAATAGATTAGGCCTTAATTTTATTTCAAGGGGGTTCTTTTTAACTCTTTAGTCAAATCCAGATTTTTTATTATTACCTTGAGAACAGGAAAACAAAAAAGCGATTTTAGCCCGGTCTTAGACTAAAATGTATCAATATTTCGTCGATAATATTATTCTTGTTTTGCATTGGATCAGTGGTGATAACGTTTATCTTTTCCCAGCGGGTCACCAGATTGGAGGAAATGAATACCTCAATTTTGTTTAAACTAAATGATTATGAAGACTTCAAAACTGCCGAACGCTTGAGGGTTAAAAATATTCTGGATACCGTAAGTTTAATCTTAATTATTATTAAAAATAAAATGATGTAAAGAGAAATTCACCGCGAAAATGCAAGGGTGATAATCAATGATGAATTCTGCATTCAAAAGTGGCTTATCATGATTTAAATCTGATTATGCTCGGCTTTTAAAATATATCATTGCAATTATGCGATGATTTTATTACTCCAGTTTTATAATTATACTGTTGCAGTTAACTGGTGACTTTTGATTCGCAAAATTTGCATTACGATCCCCGGGTCCGAAAATTTAATTTAATTTTTCAAAAAATGGATAATTCGGACCTAGAAATCGTCATGGTACAATTCAAGTTGTTTCTTCAAAATTCTTGACTGAGATTTGGCCATTACCACAAAAGACAGGGAAAATATAACACTAATCTCAAACATTGGATTCTTTTCAGCCATAGAATTAGGTTTATTTATAGATATATCGATGGACATTTAAAATCGGCATTTTTTCAATAATTAAATTAAGCATTTTTGATTAGATTATATTTTCTCGAATTAAACATGAAACGCACTTGAACCATGATCAATCTTTTGAAAAAACAATAAAACTTGACAGATTTAAAAGTAGAAAATATGTTTTTATCATTATAGCTACATGAGAACTCTCGACGGACAAATAAAACAAAATTAATGTTTTTCTGAAATTTTGTCATAAACCAAAATTTTAGGCGATTGAATCAAGCTGACTTTTTTAAGAAAAGGTAGGGTGTCCTAACCGTTCACATTTCGGCTTTGGGAAAAGACCATCTGATTGAATTTTTTGATAGCCAAAAATGACCACACACATTTAAAAAAAAAGAAAAATTTTCTCAAAATTTTCTTTTTTACTCGCGCCTTTTTAGATAATTTTACGATTTTGATTATTGAGCAGTAGTGGTGAAATTTTGAATTGAATATAATTATTGACAAACAGTTTTTGGCATTTTCTATTCAACGACGAAAAAGACGTAGGTGAAGCATTTTTTTCATTCAGCTTAATTTTTTTTCCTAAATTTCGATCTTTTCTCATGTTAAATTTCAACAAATGAGTCTATTAATTATTAAAGACGCATTTTTCAAAACGTTTCTTTCCTCATAATAATAGTTTTTCAAATATAGCGGATCCAATTTTCTGGTCAGTTTTTGATGATCAAACAATAATTGTCATTTTCAAGTTTTGGAGCGAAATCCGTCACATTTTAAATGGTCCAGGTGGAAAACGAGTCCAAATTGTAACCAAACTTCGTAAAAATGTCTTTTTAATACCGCCATTTCTATCCAGAATAAGGCCACAAAAATTGACTTTACAAATATTAGCCCTGCCCAACAGAATAGCAAATAAAAAAATTTTCGCCAGCTTGAAACTGCAAATTATGTCGAGTAACTTCCGCATTAAGCATCCGCTATGAATTTAAGATAAGCATTATTAGAGAAAAAAAAATGCAAAAAATCATATTGGGAAAATGAATTTGTTAATTGTCAAAAAGTCGACTAAAAACAACAATTCAAGTGCATTTTAACTGCTTGGAAAAGCTTCTTTATTGTTCCACGAAATGTCTGTCAACTAAAAAAATGGTTTATTTTTTCAAATCAGAAATATTCATTTTATCAAATCATTTTTTTATTTTTTGTGGCTAAGGTTGCCGTTTTATTTTGAAAATATTTTCAAACATCTAAATAAACTTTGAATTAAATAAAACCCAGATCGAAATTTTTCATTTATTTTAGAAAATCAGATTTAGTAGGTTGAGAAAGTGAAAACTTTCATAAATTTTTTTTATAAAAATTGTTCAACAGGAAAAGTATCGCGAGTCGCGACGCTCCTTATTCATTTTTCTTCCGCAAAAATCGTAGGATCAATTATTTCTTTAAAACTCTAGGTTATATCGATGATCAACTCTTAACTGATAAACAAAATCAAATGATTACAAATTTGAGTATTATTTGCACCCAAATAATTAAGTTGTTAGTTCTCTATTATTCAAATGATAAATTTTGTTTTCTCATGGGTTGATGATCGATACTGTATTGACGATTCATCTTAAAACCCGTTTGTAAATCTTGGTTTAAATTTTTTGTTAGTAATTTATATGAAGAGTATGCTTTTTAACCAGTTTTTCTTAGGATTGACTTTTATTATTTCCGCTTTATTATAAAGGTCACATTATTTTTTAAGAAAAAAACATCCTACTTATTTTTAAGGAAATCTAAATCCAGTACCTTAACATTTTAAAATTCTTGAAATTTTTTGCTGTTATTTACTTCTATAATTTTATGGCTGATTAATTTTGTTGATAAGGTTGCTAATTACCGATTAATTTGAAGTCACAGTGATATGTAGCAGATTATAATAAGGAGCGACGCGTGCAGTGCCAATATACTCAAAAAAGATAAAAATCTTAATTTGCAGTTTTTATTGAAATATCTCAGAGTCTGAAAGATTTTAATCTTGCAGTTTTAAAGTGACAATCTGTCAGAACACATATATTACTAAATTATAACAAGATTATAAAATGATTTTCAAAATGACTCATTAACGAGGAGCAACACTTTGAATGGTCGAAACTCGTTTTTGCCAGGACACTTTATTTGACTCACTTGGTTTTTTCTGATATTTAATATAAAAAATTTCTATAACAAATTCTTTGTTTTTGAAATTTTCAAACTAATCATTTCGTCAAATGTGTTTTAAGGTGGCAATAAACGCGAACCACATGCGAACAAAGATAACTAGGACCAAAATTTTTAGGCACTGGAAAATAAAATTTGGCCAACAATTACTTTATCAGCATTAATTTGATCATAAGTTTTTAAGGATTTTTCACGTTGACAAATCATTTCTTTATGATGATCAACATTTTGAAATTGAAGATAATTGCACAGCAAGTTTTCAAATAGATGTACATGTTATCAAAAAAAGTGTTAAAAATGACCTGCCGTTTAATGGCACTTAACTGATTAAATCTTACTTTATTTTTAAGTAGACTTGATATATTTTAATTTTATCGAGCTGATTATATCCCATGAAATATCTTATCAGATGGTGGGCTATTCAATATGATAACGTCATCATTTTATTTCAATGGGAACAAGGCATTCGCACAGAATAATGTTAAAAATAATTCTGATGCATTTTTCAAATCTGAAACAATTTTTGGGAAATGTGTAAAAATTTTAAAATTTTTGTACATGTATATTTAAAACATCTTTTTCCGTGTTATTAAACGTATAATTACATCAATAACGATCCTAATTGTAGTTTTGATCTTAAAGTTTGTCAAGTTTTATTATTAGTTTATTTTTAGACTCAATCGATTTTTGATCATAATAATGCCTCAAACGAATCAGAAAGTAGTCATAAATGTATGCCTATTCACCACTATAACTGTCCATTCAATCTCAATTAAAAATATAAATGCCGAATAATTATGCTTTAAATTCTCCTTCCTATTTTTAAGCCTTTATTGTCTATCGATTGTCACAAAATACGCTAATTAAGTGCAATTAATCATGAAAGCTAAAAAATTGCATTATAAAAAATGCTAATAATAAACTTTTATTAACATCGAAAAAAAAATTCAGATTAAAGAAGTTGATTCCAGGACTTCGAAAACGCCTGATGTTATACAAATCAAATTTCTGGTATAACCGGTTTATAGATAGTAGATTGTGTGTAGATTTTTAGATAAAAATTTTCGCCAAAATGAAACTGATATGATTCATTTTTGAATAAAATTTATAATTGCAACCCTACATTTTTAATCCTAATTTAATATTGAAATTTTTTGGAAACACAATAGTAAGATGAGTAACTTATATAAGAAACTTGGTCTTGAAACACTAGAAGTTAAGCTTCAATAAGCCCAAACTTTTGGTCGGAAATTAGTGTCGCACGTGCAAAGGATACAAAATTTATTATTTATATAATCCACTTTTCGGGGGGTTTGCGACAAATCCCTTGCTTCCGCTCTTTTATATACGATTATATACAATTTTCTTCATTTTTTACATATTGTATTGAAAATAAAAATTATGTACTTCTTATACATTCAAAATTGTAAATATATCGTATGATATTGATAATTTTATATTGTATATATTACTATGTTTTTATATTGTTTTAAATTTTGTGTAAAGTATAGGCAACAGTGAGACCAATGGGCAACATCGCAGATTTTATTTTTTCAGACTTATAAGACCAATGGGCAACACAATGAAATCTAAAAAAAAATTCGAAAAATAAAATTTTTGTGGCACTTTATCGAAAAGCTCGTGTGTTGCCTATTGGTCTCACCCACTGTATATGAAACTTACCGCGTGATTTTCAAGTGACGTCGAGACTTGAGGTGATTCGAAAACCCTGATATGACAACTGGGTTTAAATCACCGCAAGGGTCGACAAATAACGTTTTGTCTCGACGCTACTTAAAACTCTGATGGTATTATATTTATAATATGAAAAAAAATATATATTTTATAAAAAACACCAAATTGATAGCTCGAGTGAGCGTTTTAAGCTTGAAAACTCCAGTTTATATTTGTATGCTTGTAAAGTCTGTTAAACCCTCGAAAAGTGGATAACTAGTATATAAATTAAATTTTTGCTTATGTTCAAAAAAATTTTGGTTTGCTAGTGGTTTGCGTTAAATGTAAAACTGCGATTATAAGTTGTTTTTGATTTGTCTCACTTGAAAACTTTTCCGAAAATGAGATTTTTAATAGATGACCATGCTTGATTAAAAAAGCTGATATAATTTCTGATAAAACAGGAAAAACTCAGTCTCTATTACTAAATGTGCTCAAAATAAGCTTATAGAAAAAAGTACCAAAATATAAAGTTCAATTTTTTGCTTATGCGACAAATCTCTTAACTTCCGGTTACAAACTAGCCAGTTGTCAATTTTGTACAAATAAGCTAGGTTACTTTTTGTAACAAGGAATCCGCACGTCATCACTTTGAGATTGAATCTGAATTGAGGTTGATTTAAGGGGGTGCCTGTCGGAAGTTTATGGTGTCTTTTAATATATAATTAAGTAGGGTGCTAATTTTGAAATTATTATAAGTTTAATTAAGGGTGTGCATGGGTGATCGAATATTAAAAATGCGAGTTAAGTTTCAATTTTGAGACTATTTTTTTTGGAAATTTTTAATTTTAAAAATCTGAAAAAATCAAAAATTTAAACTTCGAATTTGAAAAATCATTTGTTTAGAATTACCATTGAGATACCAAAAACGTTAAAGCGGGAACTCATTTGCAGTAACTTATTTTGTAGTGACACTAAATCTTTTGAAGTGACGCATTCTCCTATGAAATGACGCTCTATCATTTAAAGTTACGCTTGGTCGTTTGAATGAAAAATATATTTAAATAAAATTTAGTACCATTTCAATGGTAAATTTCTTCAAAATAATTATATGATCAGAAAATGTCACAAATTGTTTTTTCTCAATAAAAGTAACTTTACTTGAAATAACGATTGTTTAATTGTTTTGCATCACTCAAAATAAGTTTTCATTATAGGACCAAAATCGGTCGAAACCAAATTAAAAATAATAAATTTTCGACATTTTCATGAATTGACCAATCAGAAATTTTTTCCTGAAAGGTCCAGGATCGTCTGATATCCCCCTTTCACACTTTGCTAAAGATTTGAGCCCTACTACTAGATAACCAACCCCTAGACAGGGCCCAAATCTTTGGCATAGTGTGAAAAGGGGATATATTTTCTGGAAAATACACTCGAATCATAGGAGGTGCCAGTCGGAAGTTGACGGTGTCTTTTGAAATCTAATTAAGTAGGGTGCTAATTTTACAAAAAACTTTTTGTTTAATTCAGGAAGTGCATCAGTGATAGATCATCAAACGCCTCGATTTTCTGGACAATTAGTCTCCAACTTGTAGTTTTAATTCCGCTTTAATATCCGGAAAAATCATTTGTTCACCAGTTTAATACTAAAGCACTTTATAACCACCGGAAATTGGCTTTTCAGCCGAAGAGTCAATAGATGGCTAGAATGGTGTGACAATAGTCACTTTTTGAGGTTTTACAGTGTAAATTTGAATCGGTCAATTTATTTGCATAGAAACGTCTAAAATGACGTCCTGAAACAGGACGAACCTGAAAATTCCAGATTTCCATAAAAAAGAGTGATGTCCATTAAAAAAAGTATTTTGTTCTACTTTTCGAGCAAATTACTTTCTAATCGACATAAAATTGGTTTATTACCTGTAGTCCTAAATGTAGTCAATCTATTACAATGAAAGTATTTTGTTCTCTAAAATATGATTATAATATTCATAATATATATTCATAATTACAAGTCGAAAAAAATGCGTCTCTATGAACAAAGTGGTCGAAAAAATGCGTCCCTATTAGAGCGTAGTTTGTGTTAAACATATATTGTAATTCAGTATATCATATACGTTTATATCATATACTGTAAGGTACATGTAAGGTATGTTTAACACAAACTACGCTCTAATAGAGACGCATTTTTTTTGACTTGTAATTATGAATATTATAATTATTTTTTAGAGAACAAAGTGGTTTCATTATAATATTATTATATAGTTACTGTATGTTACTTAAGAAACCGGCATTATTTTGTCAACCAAAGTGACTCTTTTGTCAATAGGGTGTCCAAATTTACTATTCAGCTTTCGGAAACGGCACATTCGAGAATCAGACCATTTTTACAATTATTTGTAAAAACTTATAATTGAAAACTTTATGATATCAAAAATTATAAAAATGGTCCGATTCCGAAAAAAATTTTCATGATTAATTATTTTAAATAATTAATGATGACAAATTTTTTGGAAATCGGACCATTTTTTTAATTTTTGATATTATAAAGTTTTCAATTATAAGTTTTCCTAAATAATTGTAAAAATGGTCTGATTCTGTAAAAAAATGTTAGATGTTTTATGAGCTCAATCTTAAACTTCAATCAAATGGGTCGTTTCCAAACGGCAAAATAAACACGGTTTGAAAACCTTATTTACCATACTTTGCTGAAGCTTATTTATATGGTGCTTTTAATGTATCAAATGAAACTGGTGAAAATTACCGCCAGAGTTTCATGAGGCGTCGAGAGCGAGTGTGATTCGTTAAATTGGCACAAGAAATATATTTATAAATCCATTAAAAAAAAATCATCATTGGATTCCTGTCATTTTGAATTTCAAAATAAAGCCTGATAGGCTATCAGTGATAGCGCTATGAACATAACGTTATCAGATTTAGTACAACTAATCATTTTTGGTCTCGACGCAACTTGAACCTCGAGCGATAATTTACATAAAAAAAAATTTGCACTAAAAATGATTTGCGTTTTTGGGCATATATTGATTTTTGAAATCAAGAATTTAAAATTGAAAAAAATCGTCCAACCGCGTGAGAGCACTTAAAAACGTTCATGTTAAAATATGTCTTTTAGATACAAATTTGATTAAAAATGCACCTAACGTTCTTCGAATCCAAAATTTCTGATAGACAGAATAGAAAATTAAAAAATTGTCAAGTTGGGTGAAAAAATCCCGTTCAAAGCTTTTGGCATGATATATCTAGCTTCATTTATTTTTAATTTTCAATTTATTCCAAACAAACAATTCAGTTATTATTTTTGAACTGAACTGGATGTTTAAAAACTTGCATAATTTCCAATTCTTTGATAAATAGGCTGAATTTAAAGTGTGAATACATTGAGCAAATATTTGTTCAGCTCGATAAGTCCTTGCGTTTGAAAGATCACCCACCGAGCTCGTAGTATGATAGTGATGCGCATATTTCAGCAGTCACCCTGCTGTTTTGGCGATTGATTTGTGACTCTGGCTATAACAAATTATCTTGAGCTATTTTAAAGCCCCAATAAATTAAATTCGACTTATCGCAAATGATATAATATTTTTTTCTGTCAATACTTTTCACAGGCTTTTTTTAACAAATTAAGACTAATTTCAGTTATTGTGCTTTAAAAGTAGTATTAAATTATACTTTATAAAAATCTATTAATAAATTAACTGATTTAAATTTCGTTAATTATTTGTGAAAAAATGCAATTTTTTTTTTCTTGAAATCGTGAATGATCTAAAAATGGAATGTCAAAAACATTTTTGCAATAAATAAACTAAAACATATAAAATGACCCTAAAAACCGGGAAAGTTTAAAATTTTGATTAATTTTTACTATCTATCGATATTGAATTTAAAGACCTTGAATGAATAAATATTTTCCGATGTAATTTGATACCGAAGGTAATTTGATAATGGTAATTTGATACCGCGTATCAAAGTAAAATCCATGACAATTCCAGTAAAATAAAAATTCTTTGTAATATAACCCCGACATAAAAAAAATACAGTTGTCTAAGTTTTTTTCACCAATAAGGGAAAATGGGAAATTATGCCTAAGTGATGTCATTATTTCGATTTTTCGAAACCGCCTACGCTTTGTTCATCAGTCGGCGTATCAGAGTTTTTGAATGCCAGAAAGTCTTAAATGATTTTAACTACATGAATATTGTGTATGGATACTGTGTATTGAATACTGTATGAATATTCAAGTGTTATTAATTGGATACTTTGCATCTTGTAACAGAAACCTGATTTGAACTTAATTCGAAATTTTTTATTTGAATAACTGCATGTAAGCGCTCTTTAACCCTAAACAACCCTTTAAAAGGCTACCTTTTACTTGGTTATATTAATGGATTAAAAATTTAGTAATCACAATTTTTTTAAGGAATTTGAGGAAGAAATTTCAGCCCGGATTCGTCGCCAAGCACCCTGTAATTGCCCAGCCGGACAAAAAGGTGAACGCGGAAATATAGGTAAGTTTTCTAACCAGCAATTTCATTTTATTTTTGGTAAATACTTGTCATCATATCGAATCTAAAATTATCAATTTAAAAATTTTTGGAATTTCGAAAGATCCAGAACATATTTTCGTATGTCCATAAATGTATTTTTATCGATTCATTTATTTAAAATAAATGACATTTATCGATCATAATCATCATTTTAAGAAAAAATTCAAACATCCAGCCATTTTCGTCCATCGTTTTCGTTAATTGAACAGTTATAAAATCACATATTTAACAGTTATAAAAAAAGGTTAATAATGTTTTCCCAAATCCATTCAAAGTCACTCTTGATCTCGTGGGCACTAATTAACCAACGCTCGATCAATGTTACATAGACATTAACTCACTAGAAAATCACTACACGAGATCTGGAGTGACTTTGAATGGATACAAAATAAAACTGAAAGTTTTGTTTTTTCTTTCAATGTTAAATAGATTGATTTTATGCAGAATTTAAACGATAAAAATACAATTTTGACTTTTAAATTCGCGTATTGGCAATACTCACCATCGAAAATTTTGGATTTATTTTTTGTTTTAATTTATAGTTTCTCGCCCACTAGATTAAAATATGTTTTTGCGGTTGAGTTAATAATATTTTATTTTAACCTTTGAAATTAATGAGTAATTTATCTGAAACATATGTATCTATAAAATAAGGGGGGAAGAAACTGATTTTCGCAGGATTTTGTCATCTCATGAAAACTAAATGATTTATGGGGATGAAATAAAATTCCGATGCACATCTCACCCAGGCACTTTAAAATGTTTTCGAGACACCTTTTCGACAGATTTAAGATTTGTGATAGATTTTTGAAGTATTTTCCCGCCCGGAACTAGCGTTCAAAAGTTAAATTTACAAAGAAAAATATTAAATCAATACAAAAAGATAGGTGCTACTCTTATCATTTTTATCAAGATAAATTTTGAGGAAAAAGTAATTTTTTTCACCCTCATTGGCCTCGTGCCAACAGACGGAACAATCTTATTTATTTTGACTCATTTCAAAATAGGATGGGCTTAGGCGCACTGATTAAAAAAAGGAACCTATCTAAAGTATAAGATCTAACTTTACAAATAACAAAACGAATTTAGTTGCACTTTTGTGATTAAAAACTTCCGGAAAGTTTGTTTTTAAACAAATATTGAATACTTTCAAGCGTAAAAAAAAAAATCAAATTGTATCAAAAAAGTTTTTTAAGTTTCCGGGCGCTAAGTTCTTATTTTCACAAGTCAAGGGTAGAAAATCGAAAATTCCTGAAGATCAAGCTAAATTTTCGTGAGAAATCGAGTTGATTTTTCTAACGGTTTTTGATCAAATAAAATAGTCGCAAAAATAGTTTTTCGGGTGAGAACCCAATTTTTGTGATTTTATGAAATAAACTTATTATTTATATGTTACATACATGTTACATGTTACATGTATTATAGGATTTATATATTTAATTTATTCGAATTTTTCAAGATGTGATAAACTATGCAAAGTTTTTTGTTTTTTGGAAAGAATAACTTTAATTTTAACAAAATTTTCAAAAATAGGCTATATTTATTGCAAAAACAAATTTTTAACCACTTTTCGAAAATAAGTTTCTATATTTTTGTCAAAAAATTAGATGTGAGCAAAAATCCTCAATCTTTAGCTCGAAAAATTGATTTCAAATTTTTTCATCATTTTAAAGAATATTTTGTCATTTAATTTCCGAGACACTGCGGGCTGACGCTCAAAAGTCGTTTATCTTGACAAGTGAACGTCAGGGTTAACATCATGAATACATTTTTTATAAGAAACAGTTGGATTTGGAAACTGATTTGGACCAGAGATTAACTTGTCAGGAAAAGGATTTGATTTTGAGTTGGGCTCGTGCCACAGTGATTAAATCAAAATAATACTTTGGCGGTTTAAGGATATGGGATTAACTAATTTTCAAAAATATTTGTGAGGAAATATTGAAAATTTGAATGAAATTTTTTTTTGCAGAAATTTTTGCTAATAAGATGACAAGTTTCCAAAAAATGCAAGTCTAATTTCTTTACTCAAACACAGCCTCTATCATATCTTTTTCTCTCAAAAAGACTGAGTATAGTAAATAGGGTGTCCAAAACATTAAAATTTCAGTTTTTTGAACTGACGTATTCGATTTAGTTATGAGACTGTCTTATTTAGACAGCTCAAAATGATGAGAAATATTAATAAAAAAAAATGTCAAAAATCCTAATCCGACCATTTTTCCTATGTTTTCCATAATTTTTGAAATTGTGAATTTTTTTATAATTTCCGATTCGGATCAATTTTTTATTAAGATTTTTTTTTCGAGGTCCAGTCTTTTTGAGCTAATAACTTAATCAGATGAGTCATTTTCGAAAGCCGATTTGTAAACGGTTTGAGCACCCTACTCACTATAAAAAGTCACTTTGGTCAGGCAAATTATATATTATTTATTGGTTTGTATTAATTTTCACTCAGGCAAGGTTGAAATAAACTTAATTCGCTCGAATTTTGGCAAAAATCCATAGGTTGATTTATTGAGTATCTGATACTTACGATTTTGGTACCTAGGGGTTAACGAGGCGCTGGCCAGGTGCCCTTGTTAGAACATTTTTTACTTTTTCAATGTTAAATTAATAAACTGATATTTACACCTTGTCAGTATGATCATAAATAACCATCGACAATGGTTAAACACCCTTAAGAGGGTTTACCTCGCAACTTCCCTCACTTTCCAGATGTCTTAGTTTTCATCGATATTTTTCGTACGAAATGGAGAAAATTTATGGCTTTATTAACGAAAGATTGATCCCGAAATTTGTTCATTTTTTTTGCACAATTAAAATGACTTCTCCAAAAATTGGGTTAGAAAGAAGATATATTTGCATAAAATTAACGCAACAGATAGGGTATCTGCCATCAAAACTAATTTTCTCGTAATAATATTCACAATCAGCTAGGCTTCCAAAAGGGATGCATCCCCACCGATTTTTCATCCTCATCCCGTTTTTATTCCTCAAATGGAGATAAAAAGGGGATGGGATGGCGGAATAGATTATCCCGTTTTTGGAACGGGATAATAGGGAGATGGGACTTTCCATCCCTATCCCTCTATGGCTTTTAATTTTCCATCCCTATTCCTTTTGGAAGCCTGCACTCAGCATAATAATCCAATGAAAACTAAGTCGAGATCAACCATCACGATTAGTTGAAATATCGATCAATAACAATCCAGCAAGGATTACAATTTTTAAAAATTAATTAAAAATTCAGATTTCTTTTTCAATTTGTCGTAAATTGAACTTTCCAAAAATTTGTCATTGTGTATTGTTTCGAGACCTCGGACACCCTAGCAACATTTAGAAAAATAAAACTTCAAAAACAATTTTAAGGTCTTCGAGGCCTGCAAGGTCGCAGGGGTCGAAAAGGTAATATGGGTTTCATACGATTAGCTTTAGTTTTTAAAAATTGAGTATTTAAAAATTTATTTTTTAAATGAAAAAAACTTGGGGGATCAGCATGATTTTAAGGTCTTAGGTAATCCAGCCTGTGTTCTGTGCAACAATTCTTATCTGATCACTTTAAATAATATAATCTATGATGGAAAATTAATAATAAAAAAAATTCTGTTGAATTTAAATTATTTATTATCTATGAATTTCATCAAAGAATATACTTTTCATCAAATTAACGTCATCACAGTAGATTTTACGTCAATATTCATTGTAATTTTGGCGATATTTATTAAGAAAACCGAAAATAAACTAACATCTTTTTTAGGTCCTCAAGGCCCAATTGGTGTGGACGGTCCTTCAGGAGCACCCGGCAAACCAGGAATCAATGGCGAGCCAGGAATGAAGGGCGAACAAGGAGATATAGGTCTCGCAGCTTTTATGGATAAAAAACCGCGCGTTTCTGAAAAACCCATGTCTCTCAGACAAGAACAAAGCAGTTGGGGTTTTGAACCAGTTCCCGGTAATGTTGTTTTACCTCGAATCTCCGCAACCGGTTTCAACAGTTTTGAACCAAGTTCCGTCAACAAAGATCTTGATCGAGATAACCGAGAAATTCGATATGTTCCTGGTCCACCCGGTCCACCTGGTCCATTGGGTGAAACTGGAAAAACCGGAGCCCCAGGGTTGAATGGCCGAAATGGAGAAAAGGGAGAAGTTGGAAACCGAGGAGCTAACGGCTTGAACGGTCTCCGAGGGCTAAAAGGCGAATGCGAAAAAATGCCACAAGTCGGAAATTACCAAATTGTAAGTTATCTTTCATGGAGGACAATTTTTTCGTCAAAAGTTTGTCATTTGAGCATCTATTTTTGACAAAAAGTTTTTTGGTTACGGTAGAAATTTTTATGTAGAAATTAATTTTTCTCAAACATTTCCGTCAAAGTTTTTCATCTTTATTATTTTTCAAAAAAAATTTCTGCTACAACTTTATTTCTAAATTTTTATTTTTCTTCCAAATTGTTTTTTTCTTCAAAATTAATTTTCTTACAAATTTTTTTCAAAATATATTTTATTTCCTCAAAGTATATTGTTTTGACATTTTTTGGCGAAAAAATTCAAAATTTTTTCCCTCATACATATATCCTTTTCCCAACGGAACTCCATCTCAAAAACGTTTACTATCTCTATAGCGCGTGTTCGAATCCGACTACTGTTGTCTTACTGATTGTCTTGAGTATGATTATAGGCAAGGATGCTTGATATTGGGACCCCTAAAGTTGATCGGTGTGTTATCACTCAAACAATCACTAAGACAATCACTTAGACAACATCAGTGGGATTCGAACACGCGCTATAGAGATAGTAAACGTTTCTGAGATGGAGTTCCGTTGGGAAAAAGATATGCGGTAATATTCTTATTTTCCCGAAATCAAGCAAAAATTTAAGCCATATAATTCGATTTCGAGCCCATGGCAATCTCAGAGCAACTGGCTTGCACCCATGGTAGTTTTGAGTTAAATTTGATTTTAAATTAATATTGTTAAAACAAATTTATATTTTAAGTTGAAATAATAACAAGATTGTGTGTTTTCATTTCTTAAAAAAAACTAATCCAAACCCGTTCATTAAATTTCATTAAAGAAAAACGGTCTTTCCTGAACCTAAAAGTTATTAAAAATGTCTTTATAGATATCAGCATCTTGTTGAGTTCTATATATTAAAGGCTGTCCGCGCTAAAATCGACCTAAATTTGATGAGATAGTAGTCTGCTTTGGTCAATCAGGGTAGAATACCTTAAATCCATAATCTTTTTTCGTCATTTGCTGATTTTTACATTTTAAATGCGTTGTTAAGCAAGTTTTAAAGACTTTAACAATATTTCATTTACATCATTTTACTCAGTGAATTGAGATTTACAAAATGGAGGCTCTATTCCAATGATTGGATAAAGTCAAATTTCGACCAATCAGGGACTGAGATTTTTTGAATGTGTTCAAATTTTCGATGAAATTCCGAAGAAATTTTATCTCATTTAAATGATACATCGCGAAATTTGAATGTCTGCGGAGTCCGCAGTGCGGACACCTTGGTTTTATTAGAAAGGTGAAATTGTATTCGGAAGCTAAACTTAAAAAATTAAATATTTTGTATTGAAATGAATTAATTAAATGTTGATAGTAAGACTCTTAAAATCTAATTCCAAGATCAGAATATCATTTTTTTGAAACTCGTTTGTCAAAGGTTGACTTTAATCAGTAGGATTTTGTTCAGAACCTTCAATTTTATATTAAACTTCTATAAAAACATATAACTTTTCCCAGACGATGGAAAATTTGGAATTTTGCCAATTTTTGGCGATTTGTCAGATAAAATAGCAGGAATGAAAAATAAAAGGGTTTTCTAGTAAATAAGCGGGTTTCGTAGATTAACTCAATTTGCAGAATATCGTTTTTTCCAACTAGAGTGACTCTATAGTAAATAGGGTGTCCAAACCGCTTACATTGCTGATTGTGGAAACGAGTGATCGGATTGTCTTAGATCGTTTATCCGAATCAGATCCTTTTTCAAACAACATTTCAAGAACTTCTACAAGTTTAAGTGAAAAAGTTTATATTCACAAAATTTTTGAAAAAAAAACAGGAAAAATGACCCGATTCAAACCATCTTTTTTTGTCAAATTTTTCGTTTAAAATGTCTGGAAATTCAGAGCATCGAATCACTCATTGTGAAATTGGTGTTGTTGGAATTCAGTGGACCTAAGAAGAACTTGAACCATAAATTCGCTATACATATGTATCTGATGATTACGAGGCAAGCGTATTTTCATCGGGAAATGAATTCGGATATTTATATGTATACTAATTTAAATACGTTCGTCCATTAAATTTTGTCCAATTTTTTTCGATTTTATAATTTTTCATGAATATTTTCACCAATTAAATTTTTTTCTATATTTTGCAGCGCATTAATCTTTCACCTTAAATTTCTTCATGTGCTTAAATTTTATTTTAGGATCGTCAATCTGAACACCTTCGTGGACCTCCGGGACCACCAGGCAAACCTGGTACAGATGGAGAAGACGGGAAAAATGGAGAACGAGGATCTCCAGGTCTCGCAAAAGAAGGACCAATGGGACCCCGAGGATTACCTGTGAGTCTATTATGTTAACGAAACATATTTTTGATAATTTTATAAACATTTAATACAATTATTAAATCTAAATTCTTTTTCTAATTTTTCTAAAAAATTGAAACATTTTTTACAAAAAATTTATGATAATTTTTCGCAAGGATTTTCTCCCATATTTTTTTCCAAAAAATTGCCTCTCCGGAGTCATTATGGTTTGAAAATTTATTGAGTTCTTAGATACCACACATTCAGAAATAAATAAAAAAAACCTTAAAAGATATTTAAACTTTTTTTCAAAAACTTATAATAAATCTGAAATTTTTTTCAAAATAAGCGATAAATAGTTCTTTTTTTTAATTATTCATTAATATGTGTGATTTTGAGCTACTTATGAACTCAATCGGATAAGTTGTTACCGAAAGCCGAAATGTTAACTGTTTGGGCCTTTTGATTAATTTGCATTTATTACATGACTATTTTTACATTAAGAAGCGAATTAGTCGAGTAATTTACTATCACAGATGATAGTAATTAGCTCAGCATATATATATTTTGATATGTATATATGTTGAGTGACTCGATTAATTCTGACTTGTCAGATTCTTATATATCGCATTTATCTAGGTTATATAAAATTTTTTGTATATCCACCAATACCGATAAGTCGTCTCAAAATTTGTTGCGTATAAATTATTTATATACTTTACTGCTAAGGCAATTTGGTTAGGGAAACGATATTTTTGTTTGCGAATTAGGCCTGAAAATATTTTACATCAAAATTTAGGCGTCGATTGCCAGTGAAAAGGGAACTAGTGGTTCAACTGGTCGCGCTGGCTTGAATGGACTCAATGTAAGTTTTTAACCGTTTTGAAGAACAATTTCTGGTTTCTTTTTTTATAAATTTTAAACTTGCTCAATGACAATTTATGTAAATTTTGTCAAAGGGCAAAGATGGTGAATCAGGACAAAAAGGCGATACAGGTCGACTTGGAATGCCTGGTAGATCTGGGAAACCTGGTCCACCGGGTCATTCTGGGTACGCACCGCCCGTCGCAGCGAATTTGATGGCCTCGCCAATAATGGTAAAAAGCGTTTGAAAGTGTTTGCTTTAAGTTACGGTAGAGTGGGGTTGAAATGCATTTGCATTGTTTTTGATTGTTTGAATTTAATACACTGTTGAAAATTTTCCAAAAACTGTTCTCTTGAATTTTTTTAAAATATTAATAATTTGACCTTAAACAAGTTCTGGTGATATTTTGAAGGTTACACAGGAAATGAAATAATAATTTCACCAGATGTTTTTTTTGCACTATGACTCATAGTATATGACTAATAGTCTATGAGACTTGATTTAAAAAATTATAATCTCATTTCTTCTCCAGCCTTTAGAAAAAATTTTGGATTACAGTTTTTGGACGTGAAAATATCTCGTTGTTTTGTTAATTATGTTAATGTGCTATTTACTAACCTGATCTTCATGCGTGAGGTGTTGTTGCTGGTGATACTCAAGTACTATACTAAAGTAGGAACGGCAATTTTTTTTCGCCAAAAATATTTTTAATTATGTTCGAATTGAAGCCCTTGAAAACAAATTATGTTCAGTATATTTTTTTAAATTGTCAGCTGCTTCTCAAAAATGAGTAACTGTTTTTGAAATTGCCTTTTTTTAAGCTTAGAATACTGGGTTTTTACGTAAAATATTTCGAGAAAAATTTCAAGTTTAAAAATAGGCAATTCCAAAAACGCTTTTTTCATTTTTCAGCAGTAGCTGACAATTTTTTGAAGTCTTATTTGTACGTTATATTTTTCAAGGGCTACTGTAGCCTGGCTACAATTTATTCATGATTGAGAAAATGAGAATGCTATAGCATTCTGCCGACTCAATAACCTTGTTATACAGCATTCTTTCCGAACCAAAGGGACTCTCAGTAGTAAAAAGGGTCTCCACACAGTATACATTTCGGTTTTTGGAAACGACCAATCCGATTGAGCAATTAAAAAGCTTAAGACTTCCACACGGATTTATCAGAATGGGACCATTTCCTCAATTTTCAAAACATTTGAGATTTATTATAACTGGTTATATTTAGCTACATAAAAACTTAACTAGATAAAAATTTTCAAAAAGCTGAAATGTGAACGGTGTGGAAACCCTATTACCAACTGAGGGGCACTTTGGTCGGGGAAAAATACCAAAAAAATATTATGATCATAACGTTGATAAAGAGATAATCTACATAAGATAACATATACAAAATTAAATATTCGGCACAATTTATACATTATACTACCGCATTAGTTTCAAGGGGCGTTAAAACCGTCATTTTTAGTATTATACATCATTTTATTGTTCATATTTAATTCTCATCATAGGATAATTGGTACTCTATCGAGCTTTTGAGGTACGATCTCTATAAACTATAAAGCCGTTCTCAAATAGTCAAAGTAGCTTTATGTTCCCAAAAGGTACTCAAAATAACAAAGGAAACGTATTTTAATTAGTTAGTTATATCCGAACGTGTATATCTGTACAAATCTTTATCAAATCATCAGTAGAGTTTGAAGGCTTTTTTGTTATCTGATTTTGGGAGAATATGATGAGTTTAGTATTAATAATGAAATTGAACATCCGTTTTATCCATTAATTTGGGATCTGCTGCGGAATTTCAAAAATTCACTCGGAAACTTTTTCGAAAGAAAATTTTTTTAAATCTGGTTATATTAATCTCGATATTTGAGTCGAGCAAAAATTTTAGAATTTAAAAGATGATACTTCGGTCTAGATAGTTACTCAGCGTCATAATTGTGACGCCAGAAAAAATAGTGACCAATAAAATCACACAATTTCTAAAATTACAACATGTAGTTGAAAATCGTGTGATTTGATTGGTCGCTATCATTTTTGGTGTCACAGTTATGACGCTTAGTAACTATCCATACCGAAGTATAATCTTCGATATGTAACATATTTTTGAAATTTTGTTATAAATTACGTACTTATACAAAATATAAATTATTATACAAAATATGGAACAAAATTCAGTTTTTTGAAATCTAGAACTTCGAAATGTTCCTTTATAATATTAATGATAAAATGTCGGCCATTCGGCATACAGTCAAACCACGGATCGGCATAATTGGATCGGATTGTATCACTTCACTAGTATTGAATCGTAAGGATCGGATGGTTTTATCACTTATTGATCCGATCAGATTTGTATTTTATTTTCCTTATGCTGATTCTTGGTTTATACCACTTGAATGAGCAAAAATTGTTAAAAAAATTATAACGAAATTGTTTTGAACTAATACTTATCTTAACTTAAAACACTGTACACATTTATTATCTCTTGCACTTTTAATCATTGAATTAAAATTGTTTTAAGGTGGACGAAATTGCTGAAAAATATAAAGGAAAAGAAATCGTTTACGTAAGAACTTATTCAATTTAAATTAGCATATTCATGATGCAAGGTCCTTTAGATATCTTTTTCCCAACCAAAGTGACTCTCTATACAGCCCATTGATCTCACCCACTGTAGTTAATGTATGGTGTTCAAACCGTTCACATTACTGCATTTAGAAACGACTGATTCGATTGAATTATGAAATAGCTCAAAATAACCAAACATCTGAAAAAAAGTAAAAAAAAAGTCTGACCAAAATTGAAAACTGGTCAAATTGTGTTGTTTTAATACATATCCCTTTATCACACTTTTGTAAATATCCCGGCCCTGATTAGCAAACGAAGGGTGTTTTTAAGTAGTAGGGCCAGGATATTTACAAAAGTGTGATAAAGGGATATCATGTGTGATTATTTTGATCTATAAACAAATTCAATTAGGAGAGCAGGACCTGCTCAGCAGGTTCCAAACGCCGGAATGTTAACGGTTGTAAATCCATCGAGCTATGAAGTTATGAAAAATAATCGATAAAACATTGTATATTTTATATCGATCATTATGCCTGGGTAACTTTAAAAACTTATTTGCCTGTTAAAAAAATAGGGAATACGTTTTTAAAGTTACCCAGGCATAATGATCGATATATTTTTATTTCCGTTTCTGCTACCGTTTTCGTTTATATAATCATACGTTTCGATCATGCGTTTTAATCATGCCTTATAACGATCGAAGTTTTCAACATAAAACACACGAGTCGAGTTCAGCAATAATCTGGAATTCAGGACTTTTGAAAATTTATACTTTTTTGTACTTTGGTGTGTATTATACTAAACTCATCGTGAAAGCTATTTTGAGTCATGCGTACGTTTAAGTTATTCGATACAAAAAACGAGCTTTTACTCACCGCTCAAAACGGCTTCCCCTATACAGTATAGTTTATGTAATTATAATTTGTGTTTCTTACTGGAAAATTAAACTGTTGCAATTTTCGAGCTAATTGCTGGTTATTTTTTGTTGCTTGACAAATTGACTACATTTTTTATTCAATGGCGNATGGCGATCAAATTATTCGCTTGAAAATGAAATCATTAATGTTAAAGTTGCCTTCTAAAGTTAATTTTTCGATTATACTTTTTGCTGAAAAATTACAGACTCAAATTATTTTTCCATTTAAGATTTCAATTAAAAAAAATTCAACGTTTCGATGTATTCTTTTTTCAAGAGTGAGTGATTCATGAGGAACAGATGCAACAAAAAATTTTGTTTTACAAGTAATTTAGCGGAATTAGCATGACCCAGAGTCATTGACTTTAGAAAATGAAATTGAATTTTTTTTTAATTCAAATTTTATATTTGTCTCCAAAAACCCTTCTGAAATTTCACTGATCATACTTTTCAATTTGTAAATTATAAATTTTAGGTTCCAATGCTTCGAGGACCAGCTGGACCTGCCGGAGAAAAAGGAGAATCTGGAGATAGAGGTCCTCCGGGTTTAAGAGGACAATCTGGTGCAGCAGGTCGAACTGGTTATACTGGACCAGCCGGACCATTTGGATCAAAAGGAGATATGGGACCAATTGGACTACCGGTATGTTAAAAAATGCACGTAGTACTAATTTTTATCTACTTTGAGAATTTCAAAAAAGATAAATTTTAGTTTTCAAATTTTTAAAGTTCTTTACTGATTGAGTTTCAAGTGGTATTCACGTGAAAAATTCAACGTCAACATAAAAGTTGCAACATAAAGAATTTTAAAAATTTGAGCCGTAGATATCATCGTAGTAAAAAACGTCATAATAACGATTGCACCATTCATCAGTAGTTTTTTTTATACAAAAATAGTATTGATAATGGAAAATTAAATGATATGAAAATATGTTTGCATGATGTAAAACAAGCTTTATGTATCGAAAACAGACAAAATATGAATTTCGAAACTAGAACTGATGATCCATCAGTTTTGCTCCATAAAAATGTGTATAAATATGTTATGACTTACGTTGGGAACGAACCGTGAAAACTGTCTGACAGACCGGAAGTAATGTCATTTCAAAAGAAGAATTACCATGAGCTGGGTCTCACATGTCTAGGGCTTCAAGTTGACCGCTACCACTGAAATACAAAATTTTACTTTTCGCTCTCCATATTAGTTTGTTGCTAGAACTCACCAGGGCCAATAAAAAGTTTTAATTAAAAACACGTGGGTGTTTTAAAAATTTTAAAGCATAGGAGGTATTATTCAGAGTCCCCTTTTAAGTAGTTAAGTTGCACAAGTTTTCTCGAAGAGGGCGGAACCGATTTAAAAAATTTCAAAAACACATAAAAGTCAAGGGTTTGATACCTTGCAGTACAATTTTCGATTTTCGGACCGCGTACCGAAATTCTGGTAATTACTGGTCAAATCTTAGATTATCGGTTTCTAGAGAATCGTATTATTTAAAAAAGAACAGTGCTAAAATTGGTCCTTATTGATTATGTAATCAAGCACTCGGTCCGAAAATTGAAAGATGTAATGCAAGGTATCAAACCCTTGACTTTAATGGATTCTTAAAACTTTCAAAATCGGTTTAGCCATCTCCGATAGAAATTTGTGCAACCAAACTTCCGAAGAGGAGACTTTAAAAAAACAACCATATGATATGATGGTATTTTTTATGGTCCATATCCCTTTATCACCTTTTGGTTAGAATGCGTAGCCACTACTCCTTTTAACGTGTGATTTTAACGTTGTGGCTACGCATTCTAACCAAAAGGTGATAAAGGGATATCACACTATTCACACTTTTGTAAATTTCCTGACCCTACTACTTGAAAACACACTACGTTTCCTAATCAGGGCCGGGATATTTCCAAAAGTGTGAATAGGGGATATATGAATAACGATGCCCGGCTGTTTAATTTTTTTTGCTTTTAAAAGCATTTGAAGTTTTTTCAGGCGCCAGAGCATCGATGATGCCGCATCATGGTAAATATAGACCAATAATCGGTGGCAATCATTTTTCAGCAAATAATTTAGGTCGGGAGCAAAAAATTGAATTCCGTACGCATCAAAATAACTCAATTTTTCGACCATTGCTCAAATTGAATAGAATTTATTTAAACAATTTTAAAAACTGGAAGTATGAGTGTCAAGCAAATCAATTTAAATAGTATAAGGCTGCATTTTTTAAATTCAAGTAACGAGAAATTTTTAGCTACCCGATTTCAAAATCCAAGTATGGTCAAAATAAAAAATTGGCTATGTTCAAGCCTGGAATTTCCAACTTTTATTTATGAAACTTAAAGGTTTTTATAAGTCGTTAGCTTTGAAGCATTTTTCTTGAGTGCAACGACATTTAGGTTACTAAATGTTTCTTACTTATATGCAAATTGTACCTCTTGAAAAAATGTGACGTTCAGAACAAAATGTCATTTAAAATTGTCAGCTTCTGCTCGAAAATGAAAAACTGTTTTTGAGCAGTAGCTGGAAATTTTTTAAAACAAATTTTTGTACTGACCAATGGTGACCATCAGTGACCATATTATTTTTTCAAGAGCCACAATTTGAACATAATTAAAAAATGTTTAGCAAAAAGTTTTTTGTCGTTCCTACCTTAGACTCTATTCTATATAAATATATTCGATTAACATTTTTATACATATAGCTGATTTGAAGAATTTAAGGTTGAGTTATTTTCGGGTCTATAACGGAGACCGTTCACGCAAGAACCAGGTCATTATGAATGTTTTGATTTATATATCCCTTTATAACTTTTTGGTTGTGGCTACGCAATCTAACCAAAAGGTGATAAAGGGATATTTCAAATATCATATTTGACTCCCAAACTTTCAGCAAAATTTTATATTCATTTTATAACCAAAGTCACTATCTTTAGTAAACAGTTGTCCAAACCATTTATATTTGGGCCTTTGAAAACGACTCATGTGATTAAATTCTAAGATGGCTCAAAATGACCGGACATATTAAGAATATAATAAGATAACAAATATGACCAGAATCGGACTTTTTTATTATTGAGTTAGTAGAGTTATTTATAAAGTTTATTGAAAAATGGAAAATTGTCCGATTCAGAATCTTTTTTTGTTTGGTCTGATCTCGATATGTGGGCTAGTTTTGAGCTATTTGAAAATTCAATTGGATGAGTTGTTTCCAAAAACTAACTTGTTTAAAAAAAAAAAAATAAGACAATTTTTGATTTTCTTATAATCTATGATGAAAATTGTTATTATGGCGTTTTTATATTAACATATAAAACGCTAACAATAATTTTTGCAGGGCTCGAGTGGAAAACAAGGACCTATGGGTCTGCCAGGTCAACAAGGCCGTGAAGGTGTAGCTGTAAGTAAAATTAACTCTTTGTTGTCTTTAAATTTTCTTTCTTATCTGTACTGTATCTTTAGCGTATTAACCAGTGTAGAAAAAACAAGTAGATATATCTAACAATAACTTTAATTTTCAATAACATTTTGTTTTATAGGGACCAAAAGGAGATTTGGGATATGCTGGAAATGCCGGTAAATCAGGCATGACAGGATTACCAGGAATTCAAGGAAAAGATGGTTCAGATGGAGGAAAAGGAGACAGGGTAAGTTCTTCAAGATTATCAAGCATTTTTTATCTGCATGAATTATGTACTACGTGCGTTTCATGGAGCGTCGAGACTTAAAGTGATTAGTCGACACTTGAGATAATTTGAAGCCAGATTAAAAGCATTTTGTTTACAACCATGGTTTCGTATCACTTAAAGTGTCGACTCGACGCCACTTTTCTAAACAGAAAATATATTCATAGGACTTATATCGCTGGCCCAATATCACCGAATTCGCCAATATCGCGAAAAAAGCTTACGCAGTTTCATGATTTTTAGCTGAAATTTTAACAGTGCTCAAATCGTCAAAAGACCTAATATCGCCGAAATTGCGCAGACGCTCAAGGTTTTCTTTACAAATTACTTACGAATGACGTCATATTTCGAAAATTAATTATCTAAATTCGGTATTTTGAAATTTTTTTGGAGTTTTTTCTTTAGTTTAAATGCGTTTGGTTTTGTACTTAATCCTTCATATTTAAATTTTTACTTCATTTCAACTATTGTAAAACTCTATATTAAATTGTAAAAATATTCAAGTTATGACGTCCTTTAAAACGCTTACGCTTTTTTAATTTTTGAACGAAAAATTTTATTATTGGCCACATATCGCCGAAAGTGGCAATATTGCCAATTTTTTTCAACGGTATGAATTACATAATAATCTATAATTTTAGGGACGACGTGGTCGACGCGGTTCGAAAGGAGCCCGTGGGGACCCAGGATCACCAGGTTTCGATGGAAATGATGGTATAATTCCAGCTGGTTGTTGCTCACCAAGGATACCATAAATAAGGCTATTTCATAAAATGAGATAAACAGCCTATTTCTTGCCCCGTAAAAATCCAAGCCTGCCTGCATGATGAAATTCAACGCTTCTCAAACCACTTATATTATTTATTTAATATTGTTCCATTAAGCCAATTATTTCCATTTATTTTTTTAACAAGAAAATTTTGTAAAATATTAAAAATTGAAGTTTTTCATTTAAAATAGTTTTTCACAATAAACATTTTCACCTTTGACATGACTGACAAATCTCAATTCTTTAACCATTTGTCAAAATTTCGACATTTGCAAGTCATGGACTTTTCTTAACTTTTTATACTGTAGTTTACAATAATTCTGGATTTCATTTTTAAATTTCAAGACATTGATATATACTGTAAATTTAACTTCATCCTTGAAATAAAAAAATAGAAAATTTGTCTGCATTTCTTAATGAGTCATATGTTCTAGACAGGGAGCACCATAAAGTAAAACCGATTATTAAATGAACACAAAATTCAATCGTCAATCAGTGCTAAAAA
>SCLH01001072.1:89980-108566 GCA_004367855.1 Oikopleura vanhoeffeni | reverse complement strand
CAGAGCCGATATATCTGCTCAACGCAACTAAAACCCGTCAAAAATGGCAAAAACTAATAATATTCGAATTTTGAAAGTTCTAGATTGTTTTGAAAAAAAATAATTGTCACCATGAGATTCCTTGGGTCAACTTTAGACATAACCGATATCAATGTATCATAAATTAATTATATAAAGGGCTAAAAAAACCGACACCAACCCCCTTAACTTAGTTTTTAACTCAGACTTTTCGAACAATATCACGAACAGGGATACTTAAGTAAAGCGGATTATCAGACTAGTTATTTTATTTTTGAAACGCTTAAGCTGAACTTATTATAATACCAATGGGAGTCAAATGATTTGCCTTAGTTTTCGTGGTAAGATAGTATTTCGGCTATATCCCTTTATCACTTTTTGGTTAGAATGCGTAGCCACTACTCCTTTTAACGTGTGATTTTAACGCTAAAATTTGTCAAGCACCTTCGTCGTTGCCGAATTAAAACTTTTTCATTGACGGATAGTAAATTATGCAAATTGGAAAAACGGAAGAAAAAACGTGAGATAATTTACAAAATTTCACACTTCGCTTAAGATCTTGGCCCTATGTGGTAAGCGTAGTGCAGAATGGTATCTAAATGAGCTACTTTGGCAAGCTAGTTATCACACAGGACCAAGATCTTCAGCAAAGTGTGAAAGGTAGATATTGTATAAAAACCACTTTTCAACTAAACCCGATGTACTGTTTTAAATGATAATAATTAACTTCAGGCATTTTTGGATATACGTCGCAGAAAAGTTGTTCAAAAAACCCACGCGAAAACCTTAGTAAGCTTTCACGAGCACCCACGCATCTGAAAATAAAAATTGTGTTTCCAAGAAGTCGGGCGTATAAGTGAAGCCAAAAGATAAGCGTTTTTGTTCAAATTTGTCTTTAGAATTTTAGCCAATTTTGTCTTGCAAAAGATACACCACATACTCAAACGCCCTGACACCTATGATTTGACAATTTTTGTCAGGACGTTTGAGAAAGTGTCAGGACGTTTGGGAAACCGTCAGGACGTTTGAGAAACTGTCAGGACGTTTGTCACTTACACTTTTTTTTGGTCATTTTCTTTGAAAATTAGTTTTTATTCAACTTAAGGGGGTGGTGTTAGTGATTTTTGGGATTTCAGAGGCTTCGTACGGTTAGACAAATTCAGACTGGACATTTTGGAAAAAAACATTAGAAAGATCTATCTTTGATCTCACGATTCAATTTGACAGTTTAGTACTACTCCTACCAACCATGTGGTTAACCGCGGTTAAACACGAGTCCCTCAGCGAGAATCCGGAAAATTGTCTGAATTTGAGTGAATCGGTTCTGTTTTCTTCGATTTTTGCCTCAGAAGTCAGCAATCTAGTTGAATGTGCCGGCTACTTTAACTTTTCGACTTGATGACCACATATTTTTTATATGCTCTTTGAAAAACCATATGACATGGTTTAAGTGATTTTTGGTCAAAAATAATTTAGAAACATTTCGAAAAATTTTTCTCATTTCTTGTTCAAAAATTTTCAAACAAATTTTTTGAATCCTTAGCTGAAACTATAGGAATGGCTACTTTCACTATATTTAAATATGATTTCGTTTTGTTTCTTCGCTCCTGTTATACCTGAATCATACTTTTTTGATTGAAAATACGGTTTTGCGCGAAATAAAGTTAAACCCCTTAGTCAAGAATTAAAAAAAAAAATATGTCACCTAGACTTGCCCAATTGGTCAGCCAACCTGTCGATCGTTTTAAATTTATTTATTAAACTCATGAAAAAAAATATTTCTTTCGATGTGCTAAAATTTCGTTTTTTTTCGACTTTTTTAAAAATTTAAATTTTCGATTTTGACTTAAAAATCGTATGAATTTAAACTTATAAATTTTCAACAGTCGACAGGACCGTATTTTAGAGCTCCTAATTAATAAAAA
The DNA here is from genome assembly GCA_004367855.1 of Oikopleura vanhoeffeni. Taxonomy (NCBI): domain Eukaryota; kingdom Metazoa; phylum Chordata; class Appendicularia; order Copelata; family Oikopleuridae; genus Oikopleura; species Oikopleura vanhoeffeni. Next base: position 106,623 of record SCLH01001072.1, on the reverse strand, counting down.
TAGAAAATAATTTTTACTGTAATTTAGACACGTAACTTACAAACGCGCGTTTTTTGAGTGTTTTTTCAAAAAGACGATTTATACAGTAAAAAAAATCAATCTGAAGAAATTCAGATTATACAAAGTAAGCTGAAAAGTGGCAACTTGTGTTCGAAAAAGTTTTTATTCGAAAATTTTGAAGTGGCAAAAAGTTTCCCATCAAAGACAAAAAAATTGAAAACGTGCAAATCTGTCAAAATGCACCGAGGCCCTTTAACAAGACAATCGTTCATTATATTTTTAAAGAACATGGACAGAATTGAAAAAATGGTGAAAAATTAATCAATATAAAAATCATAGTTTATCCAAAAATATTTTTTATCAAAATCGAAAAGTGTCAGGACGTTTGGTAAAATTATATCAAATTGAAATTTTTTTCAGGACGTTTGAGAAACTGTCAGGACGTTTGAGAAACTGTCAGGACGTTTGTTGTCAGGACGTTTGAGTATGTGGTGTAGGAATTTTTTAGAGCCAAAATTAAGGCATATTATATTTGAATATTTTACTAAATTAAAAACTAATTAATAAAAATTTTCAGTTTCAACTTTTTATTTCATTCATCTACATGGAGTACAGTTGATTTGTCTTAAAAATCTGAACACAATTTTCCCATCAATTATTTCGAAGGCCATTTTTTAAGGATAACTATTTATTGCTTTCGTCACTATTTATTTCTCTTTGATGGATAAATGATAGTTTTTTTTGAATGATCTGATCTTTTAAGAAATCATTTTGGCATTAATTTTTGATAAAAATTGTATTTATAATATTAGTCAATTATTCTAAGAAATAGTTTTTAATGTTTAAAAACAGTTACTTACGCATTTGTGACAAAAAATAAAGAAAAACTGACCCAAAATTACTATTTTGACGGCCCCCTATTTTAATTAATTATTGTTTTAGTTGACCAATCATAGCATATATTTTTCGGGGCTTATAGCCTATAAGTTATAGGTAAAATCGGGCGTACAGGTGAGGATTTTTTGAAAAAAACTCTTCACGGATACGCCCGACGCTACTGAAAGATACCACTGATGAAAAATTTTGGACTTGATTTGCGGAAAATTCTATATCTAAATTTTATGATTTTTCAAACAGCGGTCAAAAAAATGAAGGCATCTATGAAAATTTTTATAGTGGCTATTTTATTTGCTTCACTCACATATTTTAATTAAAATACGAAAAGATTTTCATAATGTTTTGAATTTTTAAAGAAATGTTTAGGGAATTCCAAAATGAAAATTTTGATTACGAAATTCGAATTTCTTTGACTAATTTGTCTATTCAAAAAAATTACAAAGTATCCAAAAATGCTACAACTAAGGTTCCAGCTGTCTAGCTCAACCTGTGGGTATTTTTGAACGTTCACATATGTTTATTCAATTTCCTAGGGTCAATTAGCCAAAATCGACGGTTGGATTTCAGAGTTATATGATAACTTATACATGTTTGTACATGTTGAGTTTTTATTTTGTTATGGTTCTGAGCGGACCAAAAAATGAAATATTCCCTCCTTCCGCTATTCGTGATTGGAACGAGAGAAAGAAATTGAATTCTTTTGTCACATTTTGATTGAGAATGAAGGTAGAAGGAATTATCCATCTTTATCATCTGCTTTATTCATTACTACCGAGGAGAGAATTTGTTCTTGCAATAAATAAGGAGGTAAATCGTAGGCAAATTGATCAATGGGGAAATTTAACGCAGCCAATTAAACACTTCAAGATTAAAAAGACAATTTTAAGATGAAAAAATCAAATTGAGGGAGTAACCACAGAGAGGTTTATACCAGCGGGAGCTGTTAATCAACAAAAATATTTCAGTAATCAACTGTCAGAAATAAGAAATTTCAAAACTCAAAAATGGGTATCGATGTTTTTAAGCTATCTTGAAAAGTATTTCTTTTTGGTCATTTTTTAAGACCAAGGATTTTTTTGGTTTTGAGATTTTTTTCAAAAAAAAACGGTTTAAAGGTGCGAAAAGTGACCTTTTAGTACTTTGGTTCTCACGGGAGTTAAAATAGCGGTATCGGCAATAAATTTATATTCTGAAGAGAACCCGAAAGTGATATTTTCCTATGCTATAAATTGAATTATAGCGGCACCTTGCGGTCACTTATGACCCCTAGTTTATAATATCGGTTTCAGTAAACCGATCATTGCGCATCTTTTGGTACATGTAAATCATAGAAATATACTTCCGGTACCGGAAGCTATACTTTACCGTTGAAGTTTGACCAGCCGATATCGTTGCAATTAAAAAGCACTCTGGAGACAACCCTCAGTGTTGAGTCAGCGTATTTTATTTTTGATACCGCTATTTTAACTCCCGTGCTGCGTGCTCCCTCCTGTCCCCACCTTTCTTTTCTGAATTTTTGTCCCCTTCCCGTTTCTTCCTTTGAAATGTTCATAATTAAAAATATATATCATTTATGACAAACACATATCCTATACCGAAGCCTTTCCGGACTTGAACGCAATCTGGCTTGGAAAAAATGAACTGTGTCAAAATCTACACTTTTTGAATAATCTTTGTTGAAATCTATTGAAATAATTTATATAAAATGATCAGTTTTTTGCGCGATATATATCTCAAACATCGTAATTTAAATCAAAAAGCACCTAAAGGGTGATTTCAAATAGGATAATGGCACCGAAAAAATTAACAGCCATGGTTTGGGTCAAATTAACTTCAAAATTAATTATTATTTTCTTGTTCATAATTTTTATCCGTTAGTTTTCACATCAAATACAAAAAGGGTCGGATAGTGAAATGTATAAAAAGTGAAATGTATAAAATATACATTTTTCATTTCTAATTTATACATTTCACTTTTAGTAAATAAAGTTTGAAAATGTATATTATTTGTGAAATGTATATAATAAAAATAATTTCAAAAAATTTGTTAATGTATAAATTTTGTTAAATGTATAAAATTTGCCGAATTTGGGGAAAATGTATACAATTTGCTGAAATTAGAAAAAATCTAGATTAAGGGGGTAGGTTGCGTAATTTTTTGAGCCCCTTATAAAATTAATTTATGATAAATTAATATCGGTTATGACTAAAGTTGACCTAAGGAATCTCATGGTGGCAATTATTTTTTTCAAACAATCTAGAACAAAATCTAGAATTTTCAAATTCGAATATTTTTTTGCTTTAACCCGCAGAAAACCGGTATTCCACCATGATATAAACATTTTTTTATTGGTGAATATGACCCATTCGAAAACGTTGCATGATCATTAAAATTATCGGAAATGTCTAAAATCGAATTCTAGAAATTTCAATTATTTTTAAGCCAAAATGTTAAACTAATTATCGAATTTTACGCTGATTGGTTAAAAATTTTGATTAGCTGTAAGCCATTTTTTGATCAGTGAAATCTCAGCTTCAATTTGGTGGTACTTTTGTTTCGATCAGACGAACTTTTATTCGAACTTTTCATTTCCGGTTCACTTTCATTCAATTTTCTAGAATTCTAGAATTTTATTCAAAAATTCCTTCTCATCACTTTTACCGCATTATATTTATCTACTTAGTCGAAAAAATGGCTTCATTCTAACATTCTTCTAAAAGAAGATAGAGTTTGAAGTCAAAAAACTGGCAAAATCGGCGTTCAAGTGAAATTCTAGAAGAAAAAAAGTCAAAAATTGAAAAAATTCCTTCTCATCACTTTTATGCTCTCATTTATTCGCTACTTTGTGTAATTTTGAGACGCTTTGTATGTGGGGTCTAAAAGAAGATAGATTTAAAAAAACCGTTTAGTGCTCTAAAATAGACTCACCACCTGGTGGTGAGAAGTAATAAGATGACTTTAAGATGTGTGATCGTTAGAACGAAGGCTAGATCCTACAAACAGAGTATCCTCAGAATTTTTACAACTGCCCCTAGATTTGTTCTGAGGCGTGATTGAAAGATACAGATTACGACACCTACCCCTTAAGGAAAAATAGACTCGTTTTTGATATAACCACAGAGTATTTACTCCGGTTTTGTACCGTTGCTCAAAAATGGAAGATTTTGATTTAAATTTACACGCAAATCAGCTTCAAATTCACTCTCGATTTCTTACATAGCAAAACTCTTCGAAAAATTTCGAAACTTATAGATCCGTAAAAATTATTACTCTGATACAAGCTTGAAATAAGAAATTTGAATTTATTTTTATTACCACCAAATGTATCCTGTTATTATAATCGAATTTTCAGAGACTTTAATTTCGCGAAGTTCCAATGTCTCGAAGACTTAAAAAACATGTTTTTAAATTTATTGTAGAAACAATATTTTCAGACCAGGATTTTTTCGGTCGTTGCGACAATATTTAATAGTACTTTTCAGAGATTTAGATTAGTGTGTCACCTATCCGAAAATTATATCCGACTTGTTGTTCTCTCAGAATATATGATGAATCGCCAGTTGAATGAATTTCATTAACCGCTCTCAGTTGATAGATCGTAAATTTGAATGAAAAAGCGAAGCGAGATCCCAGCATCCAATTAAAAACCCTGGAATGCCCAAATTCCGCATCTCTTTTTAAATACTCACGATCTGCCAGCCAAGGGCCAAGTAAGTACTAAGTGGGGATTTTAAAGTCTGAACTTGAGATTTAAGGTTCCATTTTAACAAAATTCGGCGATCGCACGCGTCCCCTGGGCGTTTGCGTATGTTTTTTTTTGGTTGGGCGTTTTATACACCCGCCCTTATAACCCCCCTGGCCTGTGACCAGTTAAAACCCTCCTGGCCTATGACCACTTAAAGCCCCCTGACCAGTTAAAACCCCCCTTTTTGGCCAAAGTTCTAGGGGGGCTTTAAAGTGGTAAACCGCTGTTTGTAGTACATGGTAGTAACTACATTCACAAGAACACTCCACCTACTACTGTATAACTTGTAAATTAGGTCCTGATTATTAGAAACGTAACAATTTCGAAATAATAGTGCCAAAATTTTTCAGCCACTGTTTTCTGGTTGGAATGCGAATGCGAAATAGATTTCGACAACATTCTTTTGAATTTTTCAAAACTAGAAGAAATTTTTTGACCCTTGTAGCGTTAGTGGTCAAAAAGTGGTCTGATAATATTTATCTGCTTTATTTCGAAAAAATAAATTGATTCTTTTTTTGAGTCTATCGAAATTTACATTGCATTTCTTTATTAATTCAAAACATATCTGTGGCTGAAAAAGAGAGAGAAAGCGGCCTCATAAGTGGCTAGAAGGAGGTTTAGGATTGGCTCCCTCAACCACATCTCTTTAGATTAATCAAAAGGTCATAAGGGATATGCAAAAGTCATTTTAATACATTTCACTCTCTGTCTTTTACAATATAGTCGCGCTTTCTGTTCCCAAATTGATCCGAGTACAATTTTTAATTTAGACCAATTTTTAAACATTTCATTTTGTAATTTGAGAGTTAAAGTTTATACATTTCACTATTTTTTATACATTTAACAATTTTTATACATTTCACGTTTTTTTTGTAATTGAGTAAAATTTATACATTTCACTATTTTTATATACATTTGACAAAATTTATACATTTCACTTTTATAATTCACTTTTTATACATTTCACTATCGACCCAATACAAACAGCTCTAAATACCTTTACGAGATAATTCAAGTATGTTGCCAGTGAGCTAAATCCGAACCAAGAAATGTTACTTGCAGAAAGAGAGAAGAGGTTAGTTTTAAATATGTTTTTTTTTTTGCATATGTACAGGTACATTGTACTTATTATCGACCATTGTTGGTCCAGCTTGAGAAATTGGCAATTTTTTATCGCAGTTTTAAGATTCTGGCACCCACGATCACCAAAAAAAGTCGCAATAGACACTTAAAACTACAATAAAACAAAATCAACGTTTTCACAAAAACCTTAAGTACAATCAATATATATATATCGGTTTTATGATTTGAAAATATTGAAATGTTTCATTCAAATGATTGCACAAAAATGATAGGAATTGCTTAAATGAGGCCTCCTGCGATAATGATAATTTTTAAAATAAATCTTATTAGAATGTTTTATTTTCAGTATCGACAATTTTTTATCGATAAATAATTTTTTGATATCCATGTGCAAAACGTTATACAGCAAAGTTGTGAGAACACCCTGAAGCGTCTTGAACAACTAAACTGATACTCAGTTTATTGAAATTACGAATATATCTATTATGGTACTTGCTGTGGCTTTATGCCAGTTTTTCAGCCAACATTTTAATTGAAATTTAGCAGAAGGCAAAAGTTTTCAGAATAATTTATCAGATTACTAAAATAAACTTTTCTCAAAGTCTTGAATTTTTCCATTTTCTCTATTTTTCCAGAAAATCACTTGCGTAAAAAACAAGAGTCTCAGCAAAAGTAAAGTCATTATCATTTGAATGACAAGATTCTCCAAGACTTTTTAAAACTGATCCCCTCAGAAAATTTTCTGCATTTTGACAAGATTAAAGAATTAGCGATCCAAAGGGTTTTCTGGAGAAATTGGCCAAAAAAGAAAGCAGAAATAACCTTTTGAACAGAATCATCGAAAATAATTTCAAGTTAAATTTAGAACTTCTTGAAGCAAACTCTATTTAAGATTTCTCTAATTTTATTTTTAGAGCACTTATTTTATCTTTTTGAGACGTTTTAAACCTTTCAAAACCTCAAATGAGGTTTTGTACGTTTAAGGGTTAAAATGATTAATATCCGGTGGAAGAAATTCAAAAGAGAACTAAGGACTCCTTAGTAAGGAGGTTGGAACAAGCTGAAAAAGTGTTCAACCGTACATAATGCTGATAGGAAGTATGGTTCTGATGGGAATTATGGTCGAACGATTCCATTGTAAAATATCATAATTAAGTAGGGTAGGAATGGCAAATCGACCAGCTCAGATTTTCATATTATTTTCGGAGCACTTTTAGTTTCTGTGCTGAAATATACCCAGAAAAAAAATTAAGATAAAATTTTGTCTCGTTTTCTTAAATCAGCATTTTTCGAAAAAATTATGTCTATCATTTGGCTCGAAATCATACTTAAAGTAATTTTTGAAAATTCTAAGCCAAAAGATAGGCAACCTCAGAAACGGTTTTCAATTTTTGAACAATTTCCAGGTGATTGCTTTCGGAAAAATTATTTTGTTTTTGTAATGATTTTTCGAGGGATATAGATAGCGGCTATCTCCAACAAAAAATATGGCTTATATATCCCCTTAGGAAGTAGATTGTTAATTCTGGTTTGTTCGCAGTACATAATGTACCGGTGTTAGTTGTTTTTAATCAATGTACTAGACCCAAACAATACAATAACAATCTACTTCCTAAGGGGATATGCCTTAATGCCTTCTGTGACAGATTTGTCTTCTCAGAAACACGAGGGTGAGAAAACGACGCTTCATTGCAAACGAGCCATCCGATTTAGTTTTTAGATAGCTCAAACTGAGCACAATCATTTTATCAATATAAACATTTAAAACTATTTTCAATAGGACCAATAATTTAATTTTTATTTAAGATTACTGAAGTTAATTATTAGTTTTTTGTAAAAAATAGAAAGGTCTGAGAAAAAAATAAAAAACAATGGTCTTATTCGCATCAATTTTATTTTGTTTATTCACTAGATATTTTGTCACAGTTTGAGCTATCAAGAACTCAATGGGGTGACTCGTTTTCCAAATGACGCGTTGTTTTCTCATCTCCGTGTTTTTAAGGGACCAAGTCTGTCAGAGAGGACAATAAAGGGATATTCGGCAACTTTATTTTGCAATTCCTAGGTAGGAATAGCAAAATAATGTTGCGGGAGGAATCAAACCTTAAAATAGAAGTTTGAGAAATATTCTCGCAGGTTAAACAAAGTTACTTCAAAAGCTTAGCAACTTTTTACTTTTTTTGAATTTATAAATTGCCAGAACTCTAGAAACTCATCTGATTGAGATCTTAGATTGCTCAAACTAAGCACAAATATTCAGAGAAACATGATTTAGAAAAAAGTCCGAATCCGACCATTATTTCAAAATTTTCAACAAAACTAGTATTAAACAATTTATGTAATTGCAGAAAAATAAAAAAATGTCCGATTCGGATTTTTAAATTTATCATACACTCGATTAGTTGTGCTCAGTTTGAGCTGCTAAGAACTTAATCGGATGAGTCGTTTTCGAAGCCGAATTATATAAAAAATTTGATAATCAGAGTCTGGTTCCAGACTTATACTGTTTCTATGGTTCACCAGCCAACATTTTTGAAAATTAACACTTTCATGAAGATTTTAGATAATAAGTATCTTTTTTTTATATGTTTAATTGTTTTTTGTCAACTTTTCACGCTCGTCCGCGCAAGAGAACGTGACACGCGTGACCTTTGCATTGATAAATAAAGATAAACTAACAATTAGATTACACTTTTTTATCGTACAAATATGTAGTACACATACGAGTTACATAAGACTGATCACAAACTTTTTAATTTATCACGGTTTTCTTTGTTTTTGACAGTAATTATTTCGTATGGAATAAAATACATAGTTTTTCCAATAGATAGCGCTTTGATGAAAAGTTGCAATATGCCTGTCTGATTGCACTCCGATAAACTGCTTTAATAACCCCATCCCACCACCGTCTGATATCGCGAGATTCTCATGGAACAACACAAAAGTGTGAAGTCAAAGTAGAAAACACCTCAAATCAATCCTGACCGCTTTTTAAAGGGCGCCGCTTTTTCTCTAACTCTTATGAGTCTCCATTCTCGGATATGAGGTATTTAACCGTCCATGTCTACAGACATGTCTCTCTGCTGACAATGAGTTGGCCTGCCCTCTACCCTTTTGCATAAACGCCGACGATATAAGTATTATCGATCAGCACATTTTAATTATCAAAACTTGAAAATATAAAAAATCTGTTGACGCAATTCTTTAGTAATTTAACGAGAGACTCTATCAAAATAAGCAAAATAACGCTTTTAGGATACTATTAAGTTAAGCCAGTTAGAATAATAGTCTTTAGCTGCCAAAATATGCCATAGTTTTTTTGTATATAAAGGGGTGTTCATGTGTGATTTGCAATTTTGCAGAACTAGTTAAGATTAATCTGCAGCTTTAGGAATGATATCAATAATGCTTATTTGAAGACCTGGCTTTTTTATTTTGTAAAATCGAAGGTCGAACTCAGATTTGGATATGTAACCCAATCGGTACATAGTCGGTTACAGGAGGTTATTTTGCAAAATTTCGAAATATGCCTCCTCATAGACATATTCAAACATGTTCAACATACCAACGATCATTTTTTGATCAACTAGGCGTTGACCAGGACAACGTACTGATAAAGATTGAGATGATCACTTTCGATTTTAAGAAAAATCTTAAAGAGACAACACACCGTAGAATATTTGAAGGAGTGAAATGATCCTGCATGGACAAAACCTAACTCTTAATAGCCAGAAAGAGCATAAAGTTTCTTTGTCATGCTTCTTAAGCAGATCTCAAAAACACTGCAATACCTTAATTATCCCGAATTGAGCTTTGATTTAGCGGAGCTGAGGCTCAATTCGCTAAACTTACGTTCGAAAACAAAAATTTTTTCGTTTTTTTATTTGAATCTTTTATCTCATTTATTTCTGCACTTCTGACAATAAAAAAACCGAAACGTTGAAATTTTTTTTACTGGGAAATTTTTATATATATACGATGTCTCAAAAAACCCTACTAATTAAAATTATCTTATCGTACATAAACTATTTTTTAATAAATAAATAATTAATTTTTATGGTATGCTCACAATTCTCGTAAAAAATAATAAATGGGATGTACTGGGCTATAAATAATACAAATAACAGTCCCGTGAATTGCTTTGCTTTGTGATTGTCAAAAAAGTAAGAAAAAATTGAACGCAATATGTTATTCAACATTATTAAAACTAATACCACGTTAATAATTTTTCGGGTTGGGAATCTAGAAAATCCAATGTTTTTCTCTAATATGCCTGCGTTTTAAAGCCCAACGACCCCTTGAAACCGCCATCTTTAAATTTCAACTAAGCTGTTTTTTCTGAAAATTCAACTAAATCTGTTAAGTAAATTGTGAAAAAAGGCTCCCTAGGCCCTCTACTTTTGCGTTTGGTCAAACTAATTTTCGAAAGCTTTTTTGTCAAAGAAGTTATATCTAGTGCTCACCCTCATCAATGAAACGCGTTAAACGCGGAAACGAAAAAAGAAGCTTAGGGGATCTCATTTTTTCTGTAATATAACAACCTGAGTATTTGCTGAATATTGCGATCAAAATGTCGTCATTGCGAGCACATTTCGGTACTTTGCCAGCCTTCAAAGCACACGTCAAGGTCAGCTTTTCTCAAGATGAATTTATTTTTGACTTATCTTTTCAGGTTCATGGAATTATTGTCGAAATTCACGACTTCATCCTTTGGAGCGATGGTTGGTGTCAATCAGGTTTGTGGCAACGGTTAACAGTAACAATTTTTGGAACTTTGCAAAGGGATTATCACTCTTGAATAACATTCCTCATTAAAGAATTAAAAAATTATTTCTAGCTATTTTATTCTACGTCCTAAAGTAAGTGGTGGTTTCTCATATAACATTTAATATATCAAGGTTATAGCTTAACGTGTCCCGTAGAACTTTGGGGTCAGAAAAAATCGGTGTAGATGTGATTGGGAATAACGCATGGACTTTTTGTATTTTAAACCAATCAAATTACGCGATTCTTAAAGAGGGCGTGCATTTTTTGACAGAAATTTTGCACTTTTTTTCAATTTTTTTCTCTTGATAGGAAACTTTTTGCCAACTTTCGAAATTTTTTGATAAAAACATTTTCCGAAGGAAATGGCGTCACGTTTGAGCCTCTTCGTTAATCTATTTCTTCAGATGCAATCATTTTTACTTATTTTGAAAAATATCATCCAAAAACGCGCGTTTGGCTATAAAGGTATCTGAATTACAGTTAAATTTTTTTTTTCTTGACCGCCTTAAAAAACTGGTCTCGACGACCAGCAAAAATTTCAGTAAATCACATCTGTCAATCGCCACGCGACCCCTTAATGAATAAAAATTTGTAAAAAAATTCCCAAAATTGGAATTTTTCCTTAGTGTTGAATATCAGAGAATGTTTTGCTCGCTATAGCGCTTGAACAAGCATCGATTAATTGGGACGCAAAGTAATTATATTATTTCAAAGAAAAATAAAACTTTAAATTTTGTTTGGTATCATTAAAAACTTGATACGAATGCATGAAAGGTGTAAAATAATTTCAATCGTGGATCCTGGGAGTCAAAAATAAAATCAGGCGATTGAAAATATATTTTTACATATCCTTGTTCACACTTTTGTTAAATATCCCGGCCCAATCTAGCAATCGTGGTTTTGTTAATGTTGGGAGTGTTGTGTGAGGTATCAAATTAATGAATTTGGTTTTGTCTATTGTTAAGAGTTGGGCAATTATTGTGTGGCGGCGCTCGAGGGGCGGCGCTTATCAACCATTCACAACACGAGATTGGCTAGATTGGGCCGGGAAATAACAAAAGTGTGAACAAGGATAAGTGTTATTTTGCCAAAGTTTATTTTTTTAATTTCTCACGCATAATTTAGTAATCTCTAAACATATTTGATAATGCTAGTCAGTTACGAAATCTTTTACCTTTATAAGTTCTTCGATTTCAGCTTCAAGACGAGCCAGACACGTTGTCTCAGGAAATTTGTGAATGTTTCTGGTGGTGCAGTTATCGATGAAATTGTTCAATGTATCAGCAATTCTGAGCCGACTCCATTTTTCGAAGCGATGTCCAATGAAGGATCTCTAGAGGAAGAGGTTGTCCACCATAAAAACTGTTTGTTTACACCCTGAGAAGTTTCTTCCAGCCTCTTGTATGAAGTTTTTTCTGCACGGCGGCAAAACTACAAAAATATTATAGTCCTCTTATTTTTTAAGTTTTGACTGTGATTTGAAAGACTTTCTTAGTATTTGTTTATCACAATTTCATTCTTTTGATGAAAGAGCGCAGGCTTCAAAAGGGATGCACCCCTCCGATTTTCCATCCCTTGATCATTTTTAAACTTGAACTATTAAATGGCCATCTGCTCCAGGATCCAATAACTTCAAATTTCGTCCAAACTCAAAAGCAAAAATGATTTTAAGATTTATGTTTGTAAACTAAAATTATCAACTTAAATCATGTGCAAAAAATTTGCTGTTTTTTGTTAAGTCCGCGGATCAGCAACAAAGAAAGTTGAACTGAACATTCAGTTACTGATCAAACAGAATTAATCAGAATGGAATCGTTTCGAAAACGCCCTCGAAAAAACTATTATTTAGCTGTTATTTCAAGATTTAAAATCTGAAAATATATTTGAAAAAGTGTGGTCACACCTAAAGAAGCAGATTAGTCAAGTTTCTCAATTCGATGATTTGCAAATAAACGATGATAGCCTCCGACGAATATTTGAATGCAAAAATCCAAAAATGATTTTGAACATCAAATGTCAGTCGTTGATTATCTTAGGAGAAGGGCTATTTAATAATCATATTAATTAAGGCTCTTCCAAGTCGCAAATCATTGAAAAATAATTATATAAAAATAAATTATTGCTTCTGGAATCATGGAAAATTTTTCTTAACTGATGTTCCGCTTGTGAATTATCAACTTTCTAAACAAGGCGTCAAAATAATTTTTTTTTTTTTTTTTAATAAAAGGCGCAAATCAGCGACACCACTCTCTTAAGTACCACTTTCAGAATCATATGGTCAACCGCGGTTCAACAGCCTCCTTCCCCTTTTTTCAGAAAACAAGGATTCTGAAGCTTAGATAGGAAAGTTTTTAGAAAATTTCCGCCGCAACATCTCTTAAAATGTGTGCCAAGTTGTTTCTATATAAAAGAAAAAATACTAAAATGTCAAATAAATTGACAAAAAATCGTCATTTTTCGTGCACAATCTAGAAACCATTTAAATTGTTATCACGAAAACGTTTTTTTACCAAAAAATAAAAAGCCAGAATGTTCTGATCTTATTCGATCATTTGACAGCAAAATATTTTGTCGCTGCCCGGAAGTTGACCAAAGGTTTTTTCGATATTTTAGTTTTTTGCTGAATATTGAAAAATGCGAGTGGCCAGACCGCCTTTTAAACTTTATTATTTTTGACAAATAATATCCTTTTCCGAACGGAACTCGCCATCTCAAATGCGTTACTATCTCTATAGCGCGTGTTCGAATCCCACTGATGTTGTCTAAGTGATTGTCTTAGTGATTGCTTGAGTGATTACACATCGATAAAATTTATCGGTCCATTATCAAGACCCTTGCCTATAATCAATTCAGATAAATCACTAGGCAACATGAGTGGATTCGAACACGCGCTATAGAGATAGTAAGCGTTTTTGAGATGGAGTTCCGTTCGGAAAAGGATATACCAATTCTAATTTTCCAAACTCTTTTATAAGCAATAAAGGCCATATCACACATTAATGGATAACAGAAGAGAAGACTGGAGATTGTTTTGAAATAGTGTTGTGTTGACTCACATCCCATATGGCTGTGATCTGATTTGTCATCAGCGCAGATAATAGTCGAACAACGAATCCAATTCTCGAAACAATATGAAAAAAAGATTGAAGTTGTACATAGAAAATAGATCACCAACCATTAAATGATTTTTAAAAACTTGTGAACCATGACTCATCAATGATTTCAAAAAAGGAGGTGGCTTTATAACTGTACTCATTATTAAAAATAAAATTGTGAGAAATTTTTCAAAACTTAAGTTCTTAATGCAGTAGAGTACAAATTTTCCCAGGAAAAATTTATGTTTATATACAGTACTGGTTTTGAAGTTAACCATCAAAAAGTCAGTAACCTCGATTTGGGGTCCCCGCAACTTATTTGCTTTACATAAAAATAATGTAAAATTCGGTCAAATTAGTTTCAGCTGCAATTTGATATGTCAGTTTTTTGGGTCGATAGTATCGACTCGATACAAATCTAAAAATTAATTTTCTTTACCTCTTGATATTCATGGAAGCTTTTTGTGAAAACTGTTTACCACGTAGTTGAGTATTTCCGTAAAAAGGATTATTTTTGGAGTTATGAATCATCCTGAGAACAAAGAGGCTTAAGTTTGAAGCAATGAGCGTGCTTGAATATTTCCTATTATGAAAATGCTTTAACCTTGGGCTCCGGACTATTTTTCAAGGCACCGTGCAGATTAAATACGCAGAAATTGCAGGTTGCTTCTGATAATTCACTTATAGGGAAAAAAAATTTCTGAGTTGCTGCATTTTCAATTTTTGTCCTGACGGCTCTGAGAAACTTTATTTCTTCGAAAGTGATTCAGATAAATTGCGTAGGTAGGTTAATTTTTCGGAAAAAAACTTGTAAGACCGATTAAAGACCGAAAATTGCAGGTTATTTCTGAGGAAGTCATATTTAGACAATTAAATTTTTAATCTTTCGCATTATTAATTTTTCTTCTACGTCTCCATTACCTCACGAAAAAATTGCGTAGTTGAACCACAATTTGTGAATGTCAAATTATTTACTATTACAAAAGAGTTAATAATATGTAATTCAAATAAAATGTAAATAACATACTCTAAAAGTTTAAGTCTATCCTTAATCTCGAGACCGAGAAGTACAATAAAGTTCCAAGCACTTTTACTTTCCCGTAATAACTCTCCAAGTCGCATCACTTAAGTGATTGCAGAGCCCTGCAAGTGTTAAGAAATAAAAATAAGTTCAAAGAGCGCCAAAAAAATGAGAATTGTTTCTGGTGATTTTTGACCCTTCTTCAGAGGGCTAGAGAAAAACCAGGGCGGTTATTGGTTGGTCCAGAATAATCTACGGAAGAAATACATCATTTTATAAAGCCAGTTAACCTCGACTGCATTGTAATGGTAATTTTGAAAGCTGCATTTCTGATTTGGTAAGAAAATACAGCGACCAACTTTTTCTTTCAGTATTTGGCAAAGCTGTTTGGTCTACTTTTTTGAAGTTCCTGTCTGCGCAAAAGCAAATGTTTTCATCACTCCTGAGCGAAGAACAAAGTTATTTACGGAAAGCGGGAGCGATCAATTCTTCAACATTAGCTCAGATACTCCTCATAGGTAGCTATTCTACATTTATTTCGCTTTATAAAAATAATAGGTGGATTCTTCTGAAACTTGAAGAGGTTAATAATATAAAAAAAATTATGAAAATTTTTTTTGGAACGTCAACGTGGATACAAAATATGGCAAATTTTTCGTATTTTCGGTATTTAATTTTTTTAAAACAAATGCGCATCGGGTATTTTTTGGGTCAACGCCACTTATTAATTAAATTAACACATTTGTGGAAGAAATTTTTTTGAAATTTGTCATTTTCAGGCTCGATTACTGGTCCGAATTTTGGCCAAAATTCGATTGGTGAATAGCTACTCATAGTGCTCTATTCTTACAATATAAATTTCTGTTGTGTTGGCGTTTAACCGATTACCTAGTCAGCTGTGGAAGAAACATTTTTGAAAAAATGTAAGGTTTTAAAAATTTATAGACTTACACCATTTCATCGGCATTTGACACAATTTCTATGAACTTTTAAGTTAATTTTTTGCAATATTTAGATCAATTGATTCATCCTAAAAATACAATTTGCTCAAAATTTGAATATTTGAAAATACCATAGGTGGGTAGTAAACTACCATGTTTCATGTTTTTTTCCTCATTTGATGCTCACTTTCCACAATTTTTCACTCTGGCTACCTTCCGTAGAACTTACATCAATACTGAATCCCCACTTCTTCATTTATCTATAATAAAGTTAGCTCTAACAGTAATAGTCAAGTACAAGGCTCTAATAAATTCAGACATTTTTTTTTTTGTTTTTTTTTTTTTTTTTTTTTTTTTTTTTTTTTTTTGGAAATTTTTTTTTTTTTTTTTTTTTTTTTTTTTTTTTTTTTTTTTTTTTATTTTTTTTTTTTTTTTTTTTTTTTTTGATTTTTTTTTTTTTGAATAAAAAACTCAAAACGCCCCATCAAACATGTCGAGTAAAACAATTTTTCTGATAAGAATAGAAATGGGTGGATTTCGAATTCAATCTGCTCGGAAAAAAATGAATGACTCCGATTTTTCAGTTTTGGTAACAAAATGACGGCCACGGACTAGTAGAATCGAAAAAAAATTGATAAACTCGGTTACAAGGACAAAAGTTATAGGCCGAAAAGTGGTTTTGACGCTTGGCAAAATCAGGGTTTACTGGTTTTTTCAAGTAAAAACCCAGGAAATAGTCTCAATGAAAGAAAAGTGTCCTATCTTAACCCACTAATAGCTATTATTAGTATACTATGCTATTAGTATGCTTAAAATGAGCGCAGCTCTAAAACCGTAGTGTGAGTATTTCGAACCATCAAGCTGTCTCCAAACAGCTACAGGGCACAATTGTCCTTATATGGTGATTAGAGATATAATGTGTTATAAAGGACTCATCGCCAAAAAAAATTGTATTTAGATTTTGAATCCGTTTTCAAGAAAAAATGGTTATTTTGTCATGTTTTGACTTTCAAACTGCTAACTTTACCTGTTTTTCGTCAATTGTCTGTGAATGTAGATAAAAAGTTTTGCAAATCATAATTTTCGTTATTTT
>SCLH01001072.1:74697-89959 GCA_004367855.1 Oikopleura vanhoeffeni | reverse complement strand
AATACCAAGGGATTTCTTGATCTAGTAACGTATCAGAATAACGCTTTGAGGGCCTGGTTTTTTGTGCATAGTTTTTTTCTATTCAATAATGGCACGATTTTATACACAAGTCAAAAAAATAACCTCAATCTGAAGGAAAATGTCAAGATTATAACAAAAGTAAGTGATAGGAAAGTGCAAACTTGTGTACTCGAAAAAGGTTTTTATTCGAAAATTTTGAAGTGGCAAAAAGTTTCCCCATCAAGACAAAAAAAATTGAAAACGTGCAAATCTGTCAAAATGCACCGAGGCCCTTTAACAAGACAATCGGTTCATTATATTTAAGAACATGGACAGAATTGAAAAAATGGTGAAAAATTAATCAATTAAAAATCATAGTTTATCCAAAAATATTTTTATCAAAATCGAAAAGTGTCAGGACGTTTGGTAAAATTATATCAAATTGAAATTTTTTTCAGGACGTTTGAGAAACTGTCAGGACGTTTGAGAAACTGTCAGGACGTTTGTTGTCAGGACGTTTGAGTATGTGGTGTAGGAATTTTTTAGAGCCAAAATTTATAGGCATATTATATTTGAATATTTTACTAAATTAAAAACTAATTAATAAAAATTTTCAGTTTCAACTTTTTATTTCATTCATCTACATGGAGTACAGTTGATTTGTCTTAAAAATCTGAACACAATTTTCCCATCAATTATTTCGAAGGCCATTTTTTAAGGATAACTATTTATTGCTTTCGTCACTATTTATTTCTCTTTGATGGATAAATGATAGTTTTTTTTGAATGATCTGATCTTTTAAGAAATCATTTTGGCATTAATTTTTGATAAAAATTGTATTTATAATATTAGTCAATTATTCTAAGAAATAGTTTTTAATGTTTTAAAAACAGTTACTTACGCATTTGTGACAAAAAATAAAGAAAAACTGACCCAAAATTACTATTTTGACGGCCCCCTATTTTAATTAATTATTGTTTTAGTTGACCAATCATAGCATATTTTTCGGGGCTTATAGCCTATAAGTTATAGGTAAAATCGGGCGTACAGGTGAGGATTTTTTGAAAAAAACTCTTCACGGATACGCCCGACGCTACTGAAGATACCACTGATGAAAAATTTTGGACTTGATTTGCGGAAAATTCTATATCTAAATTTTATGATTTTTCAAACAGCGGTCAAAAAATATGAAGGCATCTATGAAAATTTTTATAGTGGCTATTTATTTTGCTTCACTCACATATTTTAATTAAAATACGAAAAGATTTTCATAATGTTTTGAATTTTTAAGAAATGTTTAGGAATTCCAAAATGAAAATTTTGATTACGAAATTCGAATTTCTTTGACTAATTTGTCTATTCAAAAAAATTACAAAGTATCCAAAAATGCTACAACTAAGGTTCCAGCTGTCTAGCTCAACCTGTGGGTATTTTTGAACGTTCACAATATGTTATTCAATTTTCTAGGGTCAATTAGCCAAAATCGACGGTTGGATTTCAGAGTTATATGATAACTTATACATGTTTGTACATGTTGAGTTTTTATTTTGTTATGGTTCTGAGCGGACCAAAAAATGAAATATTCCCTCCTTCGCTATTCGTGATTGGACGAGAGAAAGAAATTGAATTCTTTGTCACATTTTGATTGAGAATGAAGGTAGAAGGAATTATCCATCTTTATCATCTGCTTTATTCATTACTACCGAGGAGAGAATTTGTTCTTGCAATAAAATAAGGAGGTAAATCGTAGGCAAATTGATCAATGGGGAAAATTTAACGCAGCCAATTAAACACTTCAAAGATTAAAAGACAATTTTAAGATGAAAAATCAAATTGAGGGAGTAACCAACAGAGAGGTTTATACCAGCGGGAGCTGTATCAACAAAAATATTTCAGTAATCAACTGTCAGAAATAAGAAATTTCAAAACTCAAAAATGGGTATCGATGTTTTTAAGCTATCTTGAAAAGTATTTCTTTTGGTCATTTTAAGACCAAGGATTTTTTTTTGGTTTTGAGATTTTTTTCAAAAAAACGGTTTAAAGGTGCGAAAAGTGACCTTTTAGTACTTTGGTTCTCACGGGAGTTAAAATAGCGGTATCGGCAATAAATTTATATTCTGAGAGAAAACCGAAAGTGATATTTTCCTATGCTATAAATTGAATTATAGCGGCACCTTGCGGTCACTTATGACCCCTAGTTTATAATATCGGTTTCAGTAAACCGATCATTGCGCATCTTTTGGTACATGTAAATCATAGAAATATCACTTCCGGTACCGGAAGCTATACTTTACCGTTGAATGTTTGACCAGCCGATATCGTTGCAATTAAAAAGCACTCTGGAGACAACCCTCAGCTGTTGAGTCAGCGTATTTTATTTTTGATACCGCTATTTTAACTCCCGTGCTGCGTGCCTCCTCCTGTCCCCACCTTTCTTTTCTGAATTTTTGTCCCCTTCCCGTTTCTTCTTTGAAATGTTCATAATTAAAAATATATATCATTTATGACAAAAACATATCCTATACCGAAGCTTTCCGGACTTGAACGCAATCTGGCTTGGAAAAAATGAACTGTGTCAAAATCTACACTTTTTGAATAATCTTTGTTGAAATCTATTGAAATAATTTATATAAAATGATCAGTTTTTTGCGCGATATATATCTCAAACATCGTAATTTAAATCAAAAAGCACCTAAAGGTGATTTCAAATAGGATAACGTGGCACCGAAAAAATTAACAGCCATGGTTTGGGTCAAATTAACTTCAAAATTAATTATTATTTTCTTGTTCAGAATTTTTTATCCGTTAGTTTTCACATCAAATACAAAACAGCTCTAATACTTTACGAGATAATTCAAGTATGTTGCCAGTAAGCTAAATCCGAACCAAGAAATGTTACTTGCAGAAAAGAGAGAAGATGTTAGTTTTAAATATGTTTTTTCTTTTCGCATATGTACCAGGTACATTGTACCTATTATCGACCATTGTGGTCCAGCTTGAGAAATTGGCAATTTTTATCCGCAATTTGAAGATTCTGCACCCACGATCACCAAAAAAAGTCGCAAAGACACTTAAAACTACAATATAAACAAAATCAACGTTTTTCACAATAAACCTTAAGTATAATCAATATATATACGGTATTATCGGGTTTTTATGATTTTAAACTATTGAAATGTTTGATTCAAATGATTGCACAAAAAATGATAGGAATTGCTTAAATGAGGCCTCCTGCGATAATGATAATTTTTTAAATAAATCTTATTAGAATGTTTTATTTTCAGTATCGACAATTTTTTATCGATAAATATTTTTGATATCCATGTGCATAAGAGTAGTTAGTAGAGAATGAAAAAGAAGAGTGCGAACTTTTAACTTCCGGGGGGTACTGTAGTTATTGTTGATCGTTCTGGAATATACTTATATATCGCCTCGGNATATTTCAAAACCTATCTCGTCCCTGGTTTTTTGATAAAAAGCTTTGATATTCACCACAGATATAAGAACTTAGTAAACTTAAAGATTCTAGGTTTTGATTTTTCTCAAATTTGTCACACATTTTCTAGAATGCCTGAAAATCGCCGATTTTGACCATTTTCGTCCTTGTAAACCTATTTCCTCCCTGAGTAGTTAGTAGAGAATGAAAAATGTCTTACGAACTTTTACCTTCCGGGGGGGTACTGTAGTTATAGTTGATCGTTCTTGAATATACTTTTGAACCTTATACATTGGCTCAGAGCATTTAACCTATAGTTTATTTTGTATAAAAGCGTGGGTTTTCATTCAATTATCTCATTCAGAGGAAAAATGAGAACGAGAAAAAAGCAATATATAAACAAGATAGCTATAAAAAAAGCTAAAAAAACTAGTACAACAAATAATGTTAGAACTCAGACATCGAAATCAAGAGAAATTGAAAAAGATTTAGAAGAAATATATGAAAACATAAGAAGTACTCCATCATATTCAGCTAAGATTAAACAGTTTTTGAAAGAGAATGAGAATCACAGTTTACACAGACGTATTGTCAAACGAAAATATCCGACACGAAAGATTATAACACATTATCCTCGACAAATATTTATGGCAGATTTGATAGAATATTCACAGCCTGGCTTTAAACATGCAAATGGTGGTTATAAATACATCCTGGTTGTTATAGATTGCTTTTCAAAAATGCTCTGGACAAGACCCATGAACCAAAAGATAAAACTACAACATCTGGAGCCTTTCAGTTTATTTTAAGCAGTATGGATAATCATCCCAATACTATTATCACAAATGATGGTCTCGAATTTTTCAACAAAGATGTGAAAGATGTCTTCAAAACTTATGTTATTCATCTTTACAGTATAAAATCTGATAAAAAAGCGTCAATGGCCGAAAGAGTGATTCAGACTATTAAACGTAGACTAGAAAAAACTTTGTACGCCAATGAATCGAAACGTTGGATAGATTATCTTGAGCAGACAACTAAAAATTATAACGACACACCACATCGTTCTATTGGTATGGCGCCATCACGTGTCAACGATTCGAATCGTAAGGAAGTCTTCAAAACTATGTTTCCTAATATAGAACAACATATGACTCCAAGATTGACAAAAGGCGATTTAGTAAGAGTTTTACTCAAGAAAAAGTTATTTGATAAGGGCTACAAACGAGCTTGGTCAAAAGAACTTTACAGTGTTGCTAGTGTTCATCAAAAATCTGGAGTAGTTTGGTACAAGTTGCTTGATCCTGCTGGTGACAAACTCAACAAAACACGATACTACTGGGGATTAAACAAAGTTTAACTGTATTTCTGCATCACAATTTAGTTAAATAAATGTGAACAACAACAGCATGTCGATATACAAATCCACTTTTTTGATAATCTTCGTTTTTTTGATGTTCTGTGAAACAGTTCAGCAACAAATCTTTATAAATTTTCTCCAAATCTTTATAAAAAGCTTGAATAGTTTCTTGATCAACAAGTTTAGCTTTCAGAAAGCTATTTGTGTGAGAAGGATGGATAAATCTAAAACTTTTATTTTAAACATATCAAATAGATGAAACAGTTTCATTGAAACCCATTGAAATGTTATTACAACCTCAGAGTTACCCTCAAAGTAGCCAAGAGGTAACAAAAGAGCCGCGAAACATAAAAACTGAACATATAATATTTTACAATTATTAAAATTACCTTATTGTTTCATCATGATTAGTGGGCTTCATCACAAAGTATCCCAAATCCATCGCAATCAAATAAGTACCGGAGATATAATCACAGATATTTTTTACGTATTGAACTAAATCAAAGTCATCAGCCAAAACTTCTTGTATGCGATATTGTCGTAAAGCTCGTTGATGTTCTGGGAAGACAGCAAAATCTCTGATCATATGAGTACGCTGAAATTTCTTTAAGCAAACCAGCTCATCTTCATCACATACATTATGTGCATCAAGGTTGAGATCAAGACCAGCTAGAATCTGTTTTTTGACAAAGTTATTCATTCTGAATTTTATGAAAAAATAAAACTAGTTTTTTGACTTATATAGTTTTTATTCCGTGAAACATAAGGTATAACAGTTGATTATGCTCAAAAGCGATTTTTTTTAAAAATAAATGCTTTTTTCGTGAACATTCGTTTCAAAGCAAAGAAAGTTAATATACATGAGTATATGATAATTATATAATACAATAACAAAACTCATTTTCAAACGTTTCCGCTCGAAAACTTTTCAATGAAAGTTAATCATATGAATCCGTAAAGATAACGGGTTTGGTGAGTGTACTCTGATAATTGATGAGATTTGAACTGAAAGAACATGGATAATAAAAGGAAGTGTTTTCGTGCACCATGATAAATTAGTATAAGTTATAAAGCTAAATATACTCTCCATCTTCCATCAAAGGTGTACAAGTAACTTGATCGTTTGTTACAGCGGTTTTTACGTTGGAACATTAGAAGCCCCACTTTTTGCAGGGTGCATGAGAACATTTGTTTATTATTTTTTTAAGACGTAGTTGAATCATAAGCAACAGATTGTACTGCATCATTAAAAAGAACATCTTTGTACAGGAAAATTAATCAAATTCTAGTAAAGACGGAATCCCTTTACTGCTTATTTGTTCATTTGTTTCATCGTTGATGCAGCAATAACTTTCGGATTTAGAGCAATAATTCACCTTTTCAAATTCATATACTAAACAATTATATAACAACATTAAAAAAAATATTGCACTACTCGGTCTCTAACTGGTACAAGTTTTTCGGGGTGGAATTTTACTTATTGAGGGAGCGAGAACTGTAATTAAGTTTTATATATCTTATATTAAGTAGTGCTGGCTTCCTTTTTGCTCAATAGAGTCATCTAGCACAAAGTAGTTCCCCCATTCAGATTGAAAATAACCATTTTTTCTGGTTGACGATAGGAAAGAACATTTTTTCCAATTTTTGACGTAAGTATCTGATTTTACAGTCTTATCGTTTTTGTCAATCCGGAACGCCATTGAATCTGTGTCACAGTAAAGTAGTTTATACTTCCTTGTTGAAGACAATGTTCCATAAAGTAGACAAACTTGATGAAAAGTAGTTTACTTAACTGTAAAATTGCAAAGACCAATAACAATAGGCTTATCATCTGTAATTTGCTTTTTTCATTTTATTTCAACCATTTCTGTTGAACCATCTTCAAGTGCGAGTCCGACAAAGTTCCAATAAAGGTTTGACTGCATATTTTTTCAGTTTTGTGATTCAGTTAGTATATTACTACATACTAGTAGGATCTTCAATAATTTCCGTAGCAACTAAATACTTATGTTAGTGAAAGTTTTTAACTTAAGGAGGTATCAAGGCAAAACAACTTGAAGAGATATTTTCAATAACCAAATTCAAAATTGGTTTCAAATAGGATCAATGTAGGTGTTAGTTAAAATCTTAAAAAATTGGAGAATTTTCCTATTTTCTGAGAGAAAAGCTACTATATAATTTAGTTTATCTAATTTTCCAAACATAACTTGAATAATAATGGCTCAAATTAGAGGAGTTGCCCACTCTGATTAGTTCCTCAAATAATAATTGTAACTCAAAAATTCTTCAACAACATCATAAAAATTGCTTTAACCTGTTGCCACAAGTTTCGCAGTTGTGCTTTTTTCATCGTTACTTTCATACACAGCGATTCTCATTGCAGTAACTTGCTTTGTGAAATTCTGGAGACATTCGTAAGGTTGGTATTGTATAAAATATTGCACATTTATAACTTTCAGTCCAATTTCCATATAAAATTTTGCTAATGGAGAAAATAAGATCAGTGATTTTCATGAAAAGATCTGAATAAGAGTATTGATCCCGTTTTTCTATCTGAGGACACAAATCGATCGTGCATATAGTTTGACACAATACTTTTTTCCACAGTATGTCCTAATAACTGGCGGGAAGTTCAAATGTTAATACTGATCAATAATTTGTTGGTGATTCTACGTCACACTTAACACCATACAGTTCACCACTTTGTATACCAGACAAAAGTTTATCATCTGTAGAGTAACAAACTAACGAGTTGTGAAACATCTCCGTTGGTAAATCTTTGTAGGCACTTCTTTGTTCTCCCATTGACAGCCATAATTAGTGCAACGAGATCGTAAAAACGATGTTTTTCATCATCATTTTATTGTTGTTTGAAGCCCTCCAATTTTACAGTAAGGGCACTTATGGAACCTGAAAAAAAATTGTAAAAATTGTTTTAAGCTTAATTATTTTAAGAGAGTTGTAGTCGCAAAACGAATAATAAGTTAGTGTATCTTATAGGTCACTCAAAAAACTTTTGCCACAAAACACTCTCTAAGTTTTTCATACATTAATAGTTAATTATAATGATTTTGCCTACAACCGTGAATTCGAAGGAATTCTCGTTACCAACTTTAGCATAACCGTGATTCAAACTTGCCAAAAGTAACTTTCCACGATAGTAATGTGTGAATTGCACTCGATTACGATCGATCAACCAATCGCACAGTAATGTGCATGTAATTCAACCATTGCAATGCTTGAAACGTTGAGACGATAGTATACTCTTTTCTTAGCTGTCGATGAGTTTTTGCCATAAAATCCCGGAGTTGTAGGCAATGGTTGACTTTGACACCACAAGTAGAGGATTAAGTCAAAGAAGCAAAAATAAGTAACTTATCACCATTTGGTGCAATTCGACCAGCAGGTGGTCCAGTGTTGTCACGTAAATTTAGGAAACGGTGATATACATTGAGAACCACCGTAAAGTTGACCTCGAAAATCTTCCCGTAAAAGTCTTTGTAAAAGACAAATCAAGGCGATTTTTTTATCATAAAAATCATAAAAAAAATTGTTCGCAGCCTGTAGCTAAAAAATTGAGCAAATTTTGATCAAATAATTCATGAAATGCATTAAATTGTTTTCGATTGTCTTTAAAAAATGGCTCAACATCCATTTTATTGTAAAAATGAGCCAATCTTTCATATTTGACATTTTATTTCGATGTCCAGTTGGGAGAGCTTTATTTTTATAAACATACTCCTAGCCGCATAATAATCTTCTTCAGAAATATTTTCACCTTTGAGATTGCTATAAAAAGCAAAACGGAGGAATTCTTCATAATTTTCCAGTTGTTAACTGATTGAAAGTATTCGTAGGGAAAAACAGATTTACATTCTTTAACTTTCCAAGTTTTAAGGTACTTTGATAGAGAACATGGTACACTTAAAAGCATTATATCTCGAAAATTTAAGTCGTCAATGTTCGCTTATATATTTGTGCTACGTTTAAGAAAAATATGTTCATACTCTTGCGTTCGCACTGTGAAAAAATGGAACAATACAAGGTAGATCAAATTTGGCACAATTAAACCATAACAGTTTAACTGGAAAAATGTTTTAAGGTATCGTTCCATTTGAACAAAGTATTACATTTTCTTTATAAAATTCATTTCTTCAATTTTTTGGTCAATTTTTTCAAAAGCTTTTTTTTAAAATACATTGGTATTTTATTTGTTTTCTTAATATCGACCAGAAAATCAATAAAATCCTCAATAAGTTTAAGTGCACTGTCTGGACTGAACTTTCCCGGACAAATACTTTAGTTATACCGTTAAAATTAGTGCGACCCCTACAGAAACAACTTTACATTGTGACAAATAAGTCAATCCTGTTTTTTCGATAGCTCAAATCTTGGCCAATTTCATTTTCAAAACTTTTCTTTCTCTACTTTCAATGTCCCAAGTGGCAAAATATTTTTGTCGATAGTTTCTAGCCTTGGCGGTAAAATTTTAGCTTTAATCATTTCGGCAATAAAATCAACTTTTCCCAATAAAAATTTGTTTTGTTACTATTTTTTGCACTGAGATATCAGCACAAACTTGTTTATGTTTTTCAAATCTCTGAGGATCAGTTGTTTGAAAAATACAATTTTTGATATTTTACAAATAAGCAATTTAGGCAGTGGTTTTCATAGCAAGAAGCCTAATTTGACCATTGTCTACAATTAAATAGATTTTTGATCAAATTTTCGAAACGGATTAAAAATAGGCTCAATTTCAGCATTGTAAAGAAAAATGTCATGTTTTATTTCTTTAGACAGATAAACACATCTTCTGAGTCAAATATAGTATAGGTTTTTTTAATCCGTAAAATTGACAACAGACTCAAAATTATTCATTTTCAACATAGAAATGTTAATATCTTTCACTGATGAAAAATAATCGATAATCAGGCTTTTTGGTGGGTAAAGTAAAGTATTACTTTGTTTCTCACGGTGAATAACTGTAGACATAGACGATATGTTTCCAATCGACAGGACTTTTTTGAACACCATCTAAAAGTTTTTTTTATACTCGAGGTCACATATTTAGTTATTTTAAAATCATAGAGTTAATAGTTTTCACAAATTTCCGCCATGGAGTTAAATTAGATTTATTATATATTCGACTCAAAAGGTATGATTTTATCAAATACTTAATCTTAAGTAATTTAAACCATCAAGTTGATCAGTTGTCACATATACGCTACGAAGTTAATTACTTGAAATTTGTAAAAAAGTAGATAAAAACAGTATCATTTATATTCTGTCTGATTCTGTCTCAAAATATTATAACACGATTTTTTGATCAATTACAATAAATTATTACTCTCGTTGAAGCTCGTTCAACATACATTAAAAGACAATGTGCTCAAAATTTTGCAAAATTTAATTGCATGAACAAAGCATGTACTTTTATGTTAAATACTTGAGTTATTGACCAAATATTAATTTGCAGGTCAATTTGACATACTCTAGTCCACCACATACTACGGGCCCTAGAATTGTCGGTGCTGAACTCACGCCTCAGACCGCTAGCGGCTGTAATTTAAAAAAATCGTCTTTTATTGAATCTCAATTTATAAAATAATTTAAAAAAATGATTACCCGAGTTGATGATTTGAGCTCCTTAAATTCACTAAGAATCGATTTCGACATTAAAATTTTCTCGATATTTCAATCGATGATTCTTATTCTCAATAAAGTTTCCCAGTGTTTCCAAATTTTTGATTTGAATTTCTCATCGTAATCCCTTTTACTCTCGTGAATTCATTCAAGTTTTGGGTTTTTCGACAAAAAAAATGTCAAAAATACGATCGACGGAAAGTTCTCTAGCTTCACAGCTTGTCTTTTTATCATTCTCTGTTATGAAAGAGAATGAAAAAAACGCTCCTTTTTATACAGTGCGAAATGTACCTTCGGGCCTTAATTTAGTGGACATTGGCTGTATCAAGAAACATCTTGGAACAATCAAGTTGTGTTAGTACACATATTTAGTTGTATAAGAGTGAATTGATTGTTCTCAATGCCCCGCGGCACTATACCAGATATTCACTATACAGTGGAAGTGGTGCACCACCGTAGTGAGGTAAATGTGTTACACTTTAACTAAGTCTAAGTGATATACTAAAAGTGGTCTAGTATAATAAAAGTGTACTAGATGTATAAGGCTTAAAGTATAAAAGCAGTATAGATGTTTCGATGCCCTGCAGAATGTATAAATGATTCACTCAAAAGGGAAAGACGTGCACCACCATAATATAAATTATTGTATCATACACAGTGCACTATCAGCTACAGTATAAGCGATACAAATATAAGCTTATTATAAGTGTTTGAGTGAAAAAAGTACAGTTTAAAATGCCCTGAGGCCATATAGGTTCAAACGTATATTCAAGAACGATCAACTATAACTACAGTACCCCCCCCCCGGAAGTTAAGAGTTCGTAGGAACATTTTTCATTCTCTACTAACTACTTCCCTGGTTTCAATTTATTGCAGTTTTAAATTTTGTGAAAGGTAAGATAATAAAAAACCCAAACAAATTGTAGGTTTAGAATCTTTGATTACAGTGCGTAAACTCTAGAATTTGTCACTTGAGTAGACCGGAAGTACATTTTTTTTTGTCGGATGAAATCGAAGTGAACTCATGTTGAAGCTCTTCTTTCACTGTCTTCAAAACTGTCATTTTGATTACAATTTAAAAGTACATCGACTTTGCAAGATCAAAATACTTAGAAAAATCCAAAAATTTCCGAAAAAAAATTTTTTTTTTCGGGTTAATTTGCTTTTTTAAATGAATTACAATCGATTTGGTGGCACTTTTTGACATAATAACTGCATAAAATGTAGGAACCACTATCCCTTAGGGGGGGAGGTACTGGTCGCTGGTTTTATGAGGCATTTCAAATGCCGCATTTGGGGCTTTGAAAATGGTCCAAATTGATTTGGGATGATAACCAAGTGAACTACCGACCAAATTATCAAAAAAAAATTTTCGAATTTTTGTGTTTTTCAATTTTTTCTAAGCATTTTTTTCAAAATGAAGTTCAAAAATAACGTTTGCTTTAATTTAACCACTGAAACTGGAAAATTCCACCTTGACGTAAGCCACTTTCTGATCAGTGTTTTTTGTGGCTTTCTTTTGATACTACTTTCGAAGCACATTTTTTACCGGAAATTTTTTCACGTGACCTTTAAAAATTTATATTCGAGTTTGGGGTCGAAATTTGAAATAAACGCTTCTAGAGGTGTTTCTATTTGTTCTGTGCTAGTGTTTGCTCGAATTCGAGTGGATTCCAAAATATAACCTAGAATTTTGGTGAAAAATGCTAAAAATTGCAAAAATCGGTATTCTGCGATTTCTAGAAAAACGAAGTGATTTTTGAAAAAACGCTTCTAGAGGACCAAAGTTTATAATTCATACGGGATATGCTATAATTAAAGCTGCTTTCTAAATAAATCATGGAGGAGATAGATTTTGAAATTTGGTCGAGGGACACCTTGTACTGGTAACCTATCTCAGAGTGTATTGAAACAAAAAGTCATTGACCAATGGTTTTGACAAGATTAAGGGTAGATCTACAACATTGCTAATCTTAATTGTCCCATATTTTTCGGTTAGGCTGATTCTCATCCGGAAAAGTCAATTCCAGCGCCCGTACTCCCTTAAATGTTCCAAAACCGGTAAATATTTTTTTTCAAGAAAATCGAACAATATTTATAACGGAAGATGCAATTTGGGATAGTTTTTAAAATAAAATTTTTGACATTAATTATTTTGACATGTGACACCACAAACAGGTGTCAAATTACACTTTTTAGTGTCTGCTGAAATTAAAAGATTTTTATGTATAATAATATATTTCGGGGTAGTTTTTCAAAATTTAAAAATATGGTGAAAAATATCAATTTTAATAATTGTTTTTTGCTCATGAGTCATGAATCATGACTCATGATTGACTCAATTTACTAGACTGCGTTTCCATTTGGCAATATACAACAGTATGTCACGTTTTTTATTTATTTTTCCCCAAGTTGCATAACATGCTATCCGCCATTGAGGACGATCAATATCTATGTCTTTCCAGATTAAACCAATCAAAATGGTGGAATTCCAGATTTGTATCTGTATATAGTCTGTATATTGATCTGTATATAATATACTTAGTGTTTAATCAACTACCAAACCATCTCACGTACTGATATTGTTTGCTCATCTTGTTTGCCCATCTTGTAGAGAATTTTGATGAGATTTTTTTCAAAAAATCGGATCAAAGGTGCGAAAAATGATTTTTTAGTCCGCGGGTTCTCATGAGAGTTAAAATGACGGCATCGAAAATAAAATCAGCTGAATCGAAAGGAGGGTCGTCTCGAGAAAGATTTAAATTTGTAACCTTATCGGATGTACCGGCTGGTCATATTGACTGGTAAAGTACAGCTTCCGGTACCCGAAGTGATATTTCAATGATTTGGATGTACCAAATTTTGGATGTACCAAAAGATGCGCATAATCGATATATCTGAAGACTGTACCGGTATTATAAATTCTCCTATAGCGCCATCTTGCAGTCAACTTATAATCGATGATTGCGCATCTTTGGTACATTAAAATTATTGATTTTTCTCACTTTAGATACGATTTTTTGTCAAAAAAAATCTCAAATCCTTAAAAAAAATCCTATGTTTAAAACGACCGCAAAATACTCTAGAGATGGGCATAATATCGGTGCCCATTTTTGACTTTCGAAATTCTAATCTCGCCTATTATTTACGCGATAAATTAATTCTTATCTAAAATCTACATGGAATAGTTTTTGCATCCTTATTCCTAGATAAAAATATATATTACTAATTATTCTGTAATATACAATCATCCCCCAAAATTGATCTTATTAGTTTCATACACGAGTTGAAATATGACAGATAATATTCCGTCAATTAGCATTGCAAATCTTCATAAACCCGAAGAACAAGAGAAACTGAAAAGAGGTTGACAGATGTTGGTTTTCTTTATTTGTCTGATCATGGAGAACGATAGAACATATTTATAAAAATGTCAGTTAATTTCCAAAATAACTCAAT
Organism: Oikopleura vanhoeffeni; assembly: GCA_004367855.1. NCBI lineage: Eukaryota > Metazoa > Chordata > Appendicularia > Copelata > Oikopleuridae > Oikopleura > Oikopleura vanhoeffeni. The sequence continues at coordinate 76,061 of SCLH01001072.1, read as the reverse complement.
ATTTATCTGGCTTTGAATTTAATTAAAAAATATTAGTTTATCGAATCAAAAGTTCCACCTCGTGTCGTTGAAAGAGTACACAATTTTAGCCAAAACTATCTTTTTTAATACAAGCACAGGATTCAAAAATAGATATTTTCAAATCTCAAGACTTAAAAATGAACTTTTAAAATAAAATAAATTTAAAGATGGTTAATTGATAACTTTATAATCAATTCACCACAATGAATGTATTTTTTTGAAAAGAAATTACTGTCGTAAATTAAAATCCTTTACATAGCCTGTTAAGGCGATAGCATATACTTGGCAGATTGGAGTCAATTTAACTCACGAAAGTAATTAGTTAGTTTATTTTTGTGTGCTTATTATCATCAGCTCAACCAGAAGAAATATGTTCCAGCTCATTCAAATAATTTTTTTACCTATTCGAGGAAAGATTTGAGGTCGAGTTTTATCTTTGAAATCGTAAAAATTTGAAAAAAATCAGAGGCACTCATAAAATTTCCGGCATTTTTTGTCCAAATTATTTCTGTTTTTATTCAAATCTTTGGATAAAACTAAAAAAATAGCCACTTTCACCTTTTTCATAGATGCCTACATATTTTCTGACCGCAGTTGAAAAATCAGAAATTTATTTTTCATTTAATCGACTTTTTTAGAAAATATTTATGAAAATTTCGCGCAAAATCAGGACCAAAATTTGTTATGAGTGGTTTTTTTTAATTCTTTAAAAAATTAGGCCAGAATCACTTATTTAATTTTCTGGTAATCTATTAAATCTGCGTATGTCAAACGTATGGGATGTCGCGCGATTATCATTTCTAAAACTATTGATGAAATTTTTAAGGCTTGGTTGTACAACCGGTAAGTAGCCATTAGGCACTCAATTTTGAAAAAATTTGATGCTATGCAAAACATTTTTGATATAACTTGTGGGTTAAGGCGACATTTCTTTCGATAGTCAGGACATGTTTAATATAAAACGCAATTGACAGTCAATTTTTATCTCAAAAAAGTTGTTTTCTCTACTTGGGCCATTTTTGACTATTTCATAGAAAAACTTGAATCTTACGGATTTTTAAATTTGCAGAATTTTGAGCTATTTTTAGCGAATAACACCCGAAAATGGCTAAACAGTTTATACTATGCAGTCTTAAAAAAAATCACAGTCGGGTTTAGTTGCAAATGGATGTACCAATGAAAAGTGGTTATTTAATATTTTTCACCAGATACTCAGTTATGTTAAGTGAATAAAATATGAAGGTTTGGCAAAGAAAATAACACTTTTACTGAAGATAAAAATAAAAAAATAATTTTCACACATTTTTTCTTTCTATTGCTCTGAAAAAGTGTAAGCAATCGCC
>SCLH01001072.1:59204-74676 GCA_004367855.1 Oikopleura vanhoeffeni | reverse complement strand
GAGATTTAAAGCTACTGCAAAAACTGAAGTAAAAAGGTGCTCCTCAACTTTATGTATTTTAAAAGATTTTCATTAAAATTGATATGGGTTAATGTATTTTTTCCCCAAAAAAATACTTAAAAAATGAGAAAAAATCTCGAAAAATTTGAGAAAATCTCGAAATTTTTTTTTAATGAAAGAGCAGAAATGTATTTTGTTGCGCCTTCTTAGGCCTGATTTTGGTGATTTATTATGTTCCCTCACCTGAATTAAAAACCGTTTGAGTACCCCCGTAAGTACCCCCATAAGCGGGTGTCAAAGGGGATTATGATGCCTTTATAGAGAAAAATTTTTTTTTCCTAGAGGCAATTGGTTTTTTTTTTCCTTGATATCTTATGTTTCTCGATTTCCTGTGAATTATTCTACAGAACGAATTGTAGTTTTGCAGGAGGAATTGGAGGGGATCCTTTTCCCACCGAACTCCAATCTCAAAAACGTTTAACTAATTCTATAGCATGCGTCGTTCGAATTTCACACTGATGTTGTCTAAATGATCGTCTTAGTGATTGCGTGTGAGTGATTATCACACCGTATCCAATATAGCGGTCCCCATATCAAGCAGTCCTTGCCTATAATATACTCAGAAACAATCACTTAGACAACATGCAGTTGACAGATTCGAACAGCGCGCAGCGTAGGAGATAGTAAAACGTTTGTTATAGATGGAGTTTCCGTTGGGAAATAGGAGAGTGCCAACTTTAAGGGGTCCAAGGGAATGTATAGAGAGTTTCGAAAAAAATGGTCGATATTTTTTCTTGAATATCTCTTTGTTCACCTAATGTTGATTCAGGGAGCTGGGCTCAGCTCAGATGGCCATGCTTGGCCAAATAATGATCAGCTAATCCCAAAATTAACATTAGTGTCCACAGGGGATATGTGTGTTCATTTTGAGCTATCTTAAAACTCAAGTCAGATAAGTCGGTTTCAAAAAAGTTCGAAATGTTAAAATAACACCCTATTTACACTCTCTGTATGAGAGGCACTTTCCTTGTGGAAACGGGAATCCCTTTAATTCCACTTCGCACTTAGAATTGGCCGTAGCCAACTTACTCATTTAACGTGTGATTTTAAGGGAAATATAAAAAATAACGAAGCATTATTGCTTTTATTGTAGGCGAAAAAAAGGCTTGGAAGTGTCATTAAAGTCAATTCTTTATTCTTGAATAATAAGATCACGTGACGTTTGTGTTTGGGAAAATGTCGGTTGTTCAAGAGAATTAATATAGATTGTAGGGTGGGTTTATTCGGCCTCAAAAAGATTTCGGCGAACTTTGAGTAGCTATTGTGTACTTGAACCAGAAACGTTATGCCTATAATTTGAAGGTCAAGTGCATTTATATTGTGGACTTTGGTGTATTACCATAAAATGGAAAAAACAAAGGCTTAAAAATTTTAAGAACCATGCATCTTTTTTAAAAAATTGATTTAAGTTTAGTTGATTCAGTTATGTTTTGAACAAAACAGTACTGAACTTTTACTACATCTTCATTCCTTGAACTAAACGGTCACAGTGATCATTGGGGGCAATGGGTGCTCAAGGCTTTTTTTTGACGATTTAAATTTTGTTTTTTTTGGCAAACCAAATAAGTGACTGTAATACAGTGGAATATTGTCAGAACAAACACGCACGACCTGTCAGATTATTCCAGATAGTTGATCCGAATCACTTTTTGAATTGTCATTCTAACATGGATTAAGGGTCCTATATTGCGAATTACAGGGGCGAAAGACAACGTACGGAGATGTTGAACGTTCAAATTTTTGGACGTTTTTGTGATAAAGTACCGAAAAAAATAACCGGTTTCCGGGTCATTTTCGGTAAATTTTTATACTCACACTGACGCGGAGTGGTCGATTTAGTCCAAAATCCCTATCAACTTTAATGGATGGTTATAACTTTGTTTTCAAACCATTTTTCCTTAGGGAATTCTACCTGATGACGTCATAGACTAATTGCAATAGCTATTGGGGTCGTCGAGACAAGAATAATCTATTGGTAAAGATTTGACCGATATAGAATTTTAGATTTATGTGATTAATTTTTTATAGAGAATCTCACCGACCACATATGCGAAATAATCGAATAATGGGAGAAAATAACCTGAATCAATGCCTTAACTGTATCAGTAACTATTTAAACATAACGATTAATGGTTTTTTTATCTCAAAAATTAAAATATTATTTACCTTAGGCATGAATTTTATAACTGTAATTAGGTGGTAATTAGGTGAGGCTTATTTTAGTCACAGATTCAGATGAGAACTGAAACTATTACAAAAGTCAGTTCTCTTCGTTAACCTTGGTGAGCAGCCAGAGCCACGAAATTGTGGCTTCTAGCATACTAAAATCATTCAATAAACGTGCAAAAAAGGATCGTAGAAGCTTTTCTTTCAAATACACATTTATAAACGAATTTGATTTGGTTGCCGAAAAAATATATGAAGATTTTTTTCGAATGTTTGTTCCAGGAATTTACGTGGGTGGTTGATTATAAGGATTTTCGCCTAATGTTTCACTTCCTGAAACATTATTCAGAGACTAGACATAAATATCAAGGTGTAAGATTTACCAGTTCTTAGGAAAGGTTTTTGTGCATGCAATAACAGTTGAAATAAAATTTATTGGTAATCTAGGGGCAGATATTTTTTTCGGAGTGAAATTTCTAACTTCTCAACTTCAAGTATCGCATGAAAAATTAATAATTTTATACAAGTGAATTTAAGCAATCAAAGAGCGCGTCCAACAGTTGTCTCATTACCATGATAACTGATAAATGAATAAAATAATGTAATAATTCTGCTTTTAAGGGAAAAAATGAACACTTTTTAATCGGGACAATCATGATTTTTCCATCGAAATTTTACTTATTTATAAATAATTTTGATGGTATGAGATATAAAATCAAAGCGGACACAAACGATTACGTAGGCCAGATACGTTGTGCTTCCGTTGCCGAGGAAAGGTCACTTGTGCAAGAAACTGTGACCGTGTATCACTGATAATGGTTCCTGCTTTTTCTCACTTTATTTTGCTAAAATTAAATTGAAATCAGAACTAAAAATTTCGATGGCGAAGTATTACTCTCAAGCTCCTTATGCAGAAAAATCAATATTCCAACTGCATGTAAGTTTACTGTAAACAAACATTCAAAGTGAGAGCATTGTTTCGGTGCCGGGAACTTAATTGATGTGCTACAAGGGCTAAAGCGTATGTGAGGCTCTTCCTTTCGCCAGACAATATTATATCACCATTCAGCGATTTTATACCACAGAGAATTAAATAAACAATTGATCTGATTGGGTATTCAATGGACAAAGGATGAGGTTTTACCCAAACTTGAAGAATAATTTTTCCACCCAGGTGCACTTTTCATCTAAATAAATTCAAATATGTTTAAAAACAAAAGCTTAGAAAGTACCACTCAATTAACATTGAACCCTTGGAGAAAAGATATAAAAAGGAAAAACTCGCGTCATGTCCTCCTCCGACTCTAGCGGCGCCACCACATGCCCACACCTTTCTTTATTCGCTCATAAGCAGACTAGCTATGTAATCGAATCGCTATGTGACAAAACAGTAAACACTGTACCAGGAGGCCCGACAAAATTAAAAAAATTGAGTAGTTAATCCAGGGAGCCTCACAACTCAACAAAATAGAACACGTACCAGTAGCTCTCAAATCTGAAAATTAAGGTGAAAATATCCAGGACCTCCGTCAACGAATACAAGATGAAGTATTATCCAGCGAGAACCCTCAATCTTAAAACACTCTCTTTCATGGATCTGAGAGCGAAAGACGTAGGTAAAAGCTTGAAAAAATAAAATCTAGTAAAAATGGACCAGAGCCCCCCGTCATCGATATCCCTTTATCACTTTTTCGGTGGAATGCGAAGCTGCACAAACGTTAAAATCACACGTTAAAAGGAAGTAGTGGCTACGATTCTAACCAAAAAGTGATAAAGATCGAGGGCTGGTATTTTACTATATTAAGCTTCCTACGTTTTGATCATGATTATGATAACCCTGGTAAAAAAGAGAGCTGAACCAAATCATTTATTTAGGCATATTCTTTTAACGCAACTTAAAGTCCATCTCACAACACGTGTACTATCTCTAATAGCGGTGTTCGAATCCGCACTAATGTGTCTAGTGATTGTCTTAGGTCGCTTTTTTTCAGTAGGCACCACTTGTGAGTTCGACGGAGAATCTAGACAAGATACGCGCAAATGGTTTTCTGCACGTGAAAACTGGAAAAAAATATGTCGTAGAAAATTGTTTGGCTTCCTAGGTTGATCACTGGGAAATTCAGTCATCGAAATTGCTCAAAATGGACCGAAAAAACGTTTTTTTCGCGAATTACGTAAGCGGTACTCACCGAAAAAAAACGAAAAAAATTTTTCAGCATTTCAAATTCGCGTTAGAGATCAGATGCGAAAACTGTTTGTCCTATCTAGTCTGGTTCTCTCAGAACAGATCACCCCTTCAGTGGTTCCCACCGAAAAAAAAGCGGACCTTAGGATTGCTTGAGGTGATACACACCGGACCAATTCAGCGGTCCCAAATTGGGTCTCAAATATCATAGCACTCCTTTGCCTATACTCATACTCAAGACGATAACTAAGGATTTTCCCGAATCGGCATGACTAAGGGTGGCGTTGGACCTAAAAAAAAATACCTTAAGTGCAACCTGTAGTGGGATTCGAGCACGCGCTATAGAGATACTAGTAAACTTTTTGGAGATGGACTTTTGTGGTAAAATAATATCCCTTTAACACTTCTGTTAATCTTATGATGTGGCGAGCTGAGGAGCAATCCTATACACTCCTAAGAAACCCTCCTACGCCACTCATGATTGGCCGCTTTAGCCCGCACATCATAGATAAACAGAAAGTGTTTAAAAGGCGATCATAAAGCATCTTTTCACGTAAAGCCGGCTGGAGTCTAGTAATTTGCATTTTAACGACCACTACTCTGCCAGAATATTTGTCAAAATCAGCTAGTCACCATCTAAGCATTAAAGGTATCCCGGTTTCAACATTTTCTGCAGTTATTTGTCAACAAAAAATACACCGGACAATCGTAAATGTTTTGACAAAGCACAAAACAACCAATAATAAAAGAAAAATACAAAACGAAAATTTTTTCTGAGTATTCTTTTTCAAAAATTGAGTGGGAAAAATAATCGTTCGTTTCAATTTAACCCTAAAATTCAAAATTTTCTCTTCAGTGTTTCCTCCAGCTTTCCTTTTGAGCCTACTTTCATGGAAAAAATTGAAGCCCATTTTTCTCGGAAATTTTTTTCAACGTGACCTATTCAAGAATTCATATTTGAGTTCGGGGTCGAACTTGAAACAAAACGGCTCGCGCCGTTTTTATTTTTTGCACTACCTTTTGCAAAGAATTGAAGTAAACATTTCGAAATTTAACCTAGGAAGGAGATACGATTTTCCGATAAACAAAGTCAAAAAACGGTGGTTTCAATCCAGCAAATAATTCGACAAATCACTTCGTCAAAACCGCACCCCTTGAGTTAGAATACTAAGTCTCGGTTATGTTACACTTCAAGTTATTTCAAAATAAACTGACAGGAAGATAGATTTTCGTTTGGCTAGGTCTCCTGTCTGCTATGTGTCTGAGAGTGAATGGCATGCAAAAATCTTTTGACAAATGTTTTACGCGAAAGATGAGGCTAGTTCTCAAAACTGGCTACATCTGAATAATATCCTTGAATGCCCTTTGGCTAATATTTATCGAGAATATTAGCCAACACTGCTCAAGGATAATATTCAACTGTAGCCAGTTTGTAAGAACTAGCCTTCAGCTTGCGTCATAAATATGTGCCAAAAACTTTGTTAGCTTACCACTCCGTGACACATAACACGAAACAAAAGACATAACGCAAAAACGAAAATCTAGTCTCGTCAGGTTTTATTATGAAAGAAAACTTAATTTTAATACTCAACCGTATAAGTACTATTCAAACCTTTACAGTGGCGTAACTCACCGAAAAAAGAAAAAAATTTTCAGCATTCAAATTCGGTTAAGATTCAGATGCAAAAAACTGTTGTCGCTATGCTAGTCGGTTCTCTCAGAAACAGATACCCCTTCAGTGGTTCAACCGAAAAAAAATGCGACCGTTAGTGATGCTTGAAGTGATACACACCGATCAAATTCAGCGGTCAAATTGGGGTCTCTTAATATCAAGCACCCTGCTATAATCATTAACTCAAGACGGATTCACTAAAGGTAGTTTTCCCGTAATCGGCATGACTAGTGGCGTGACCTAAAAAAAATTAATCCTTTTAGGCAACATAGTGGGATTCGAGCAGACGCGCGTAAGATGATAGTAAACCTTTTTTGAGATGACTTTGGTTGATAAAAGTAAATAATCCTTTAACACTTTTCTGTTAATTCTATGATGTGCGAGCTGAGGGAGCCAATCCTAAACTCCTAAGAAACCCTCCTCAGCCACTCTATTGAGGCCCTGCTTTTTTAGCACCGCAATCATAGATTAACAGAAAGGTGTTTAAAGCGATATAAAAAGCACTTCAACCGAAAGCCGGCGGAGTCTAGTAATTTGCATTTTATCCGAAACTACTCTGACCAGAATATTTTTTGTCAAAATCCAGCTAGTCACATCTAACATTCAAAGTAATCCGGTTTCAACATTTTCTGCAGTTATTTTGTCAAAAAGATACAAACCGAATCACTCGTTAAATGTTTTGAAACCAAGCAACAAAACAACCCAAATAAAAAAGAAAAAAAAACGAAACTTTTTTCTGAGTATTTTTTTCAAATATTGAGTGGAAAAAATAAGTTCTGTTCAAATTAACCCCTAAAAACTTCAAAATTTTTCTCTTCAGTGTTTCTCCCCAGCTTCTTTTGAGCCTACTTTCGAAAAAATTAAGCCCATTTTTTTCGGAATATTTTTCACCGTGAACCTTCAAAAATTCATATTTTGAGTTTTGGGGTCGAACCTTGAAAAAACGGCTCGCCGTTTTTATTTGCTTTGATCTACTTTTGCAAAATTTGCGTAAATTTTGAAAAATTTCAACTCTAGGAGGGGAGATAGATTTTTCCGAATACAACAAAGTCAAAAAAGTGTTTATCGCATATTCGACAAAAATATTGCATCTTTATCGACAAAAAACGGCACCCCTTGAGTTAGATAACTACTAAGTCTACTAGGTTCTGTTACAAAAATTCATAGTTAATTTCAAAATATAAACCGACTATGGAGATGATTTTCCCCTTTTGGCTTAGGTTCCCTCCCTGCCCTTGCTTATTTGTGTCTTGCGATGTGGTACTGCATGCTAATATATCTTTTGATCAATGTTTACGCAGAGATGTAAGGCTAGTTTCTACAAACTGGCTGAATCTGAATAATAAAATTCTTGGAAGGCCCTGCTTGGGTCTAATATTTTTTATCGGAGAAGATATTTTGAGCCAAACACTGCTTCAAGGCGACTATTCAGATTAGCCAGTTTGTAGAACGAGCCTCAGCTTGCGTCAATAAAATGGCCAAAATACTTTTTGTTAATGCTTTACACTCGCGGTGATCACCATAAACGATAACAAGAAGACATAACGCAAAAAACGGAATAATCTATCTTCCTGTCAGGTTTATTATGAAAATAAACTTAATTTTAATACAACCTGGTAATAATTACTATCAAACTTTACAGTGGCTTTTTGCTCGATACTGCTATATTTTTTCTAGAACATCAAGAAAAACCAGCGTTTTTTGACTATTATACGCCTCGAAAAATTCTTATCAATTTTGCAAAAGCTGTTCAAAAGAAATAGAAAACGTTTACAGTGTGCGTTTTTTGGCACTTTCGACCTCAAACTCAAAATATGAATTTTCAAGGTCACGTGAAAAATAATTCGATAAAAAACTGTTCCTTGCGATTTTTTTTCGAAGAAAACTGAATGAGAAAGTTTTGGCTTACGTCTAACCCAATATTTTTGAAGTTTTAGTGGTCAAAAATTCCACGTGCTGCATTTGTCTAACGGTACGAAGCCTCTGAAATCCCAATAAATCACAACATCACCCCTTAGGGTATGGTGTGTCCTGAACATTTTTACAGTTATTATGTCATAAAAATTGCCACCATATTCAGTCGTTGATGTTGTTTAAAACCACAAAACAACCTCAAAATATAGAATCAAAAAAAATATCGAAAATTTTTGCGTTTTTTCGATTTTTTTTCTAAGTAATTTTTCTCAAAATTATTGTTCAATAAATAAACGTTTGTGTCAATTTGACCAACTAAAACTCAAAAATATCGGGTTGACGTAAGCCAACTTTCTCTTCAGTGTTTTCCTCAGCTTTCCTTTTGACCTACTTTCGAACAACAAATCGAAGCTAAGCATTTTTTTTCGGAAATTTTTTCAACGTGACTTTGAAACATTCATATTTTTTGTTTTGGGTCGAAATTTGATCGAAAAATCGCCCTTAAAAATCAGTGAAAGTTTCTGTTTGTTTAGAAGCTAGCTTTTGCAAAATTTGAGTAAATTGAAAAATTTAACGCTAGGAGGAGATAGATTTTCCGATGAAAAAAGTCCAAAAACCGGTATTTGGACCCGATTTTTTACCGTATTCGAGAATAAATATTACACTTATGACCCAAAAGCTTACCAAGCTAAAAGTTTGTATACTAATAAAAGTTGTAAAATTTGGGTTTATGTCAAAATAAAAACCTGGAAGGAGATAGATTTTCCGTTTTGGCTTTAGGTGGCTCTTGTTGCCGCTTATTGTGAAGGAAGTGTGGTCATACAAAAAAAGTTTGGTCAAAGTTTTTTTCGCAAGTTGAAGGCTATGTTTCTACAAACTGGGTAACTCGAATTAATCCTCAAGTCCTTGTTCGGCTAAAATTTGTATCGAGAATTAAAAAAATGTTCCCAAAAAAAAAATTTTTAGGAACCACCATTATCCTAAGAGGGTAGAGCGATGTAAAGACCTGGCGTCAATTTAATCTGTACGAAAATAATTAGTTGTTTATTTTTTGATGCTTGTTATCGTTTAGCTGAACCCAAATAAAATGTGTATCAGCTCATTAAAACATTTTTTCTATTTCAAGGAAAGATTGAGTTCGAACTTTTATTCTTGAATTCGTAAAATTTAAAAAAATTCAAAATATTAAAATTTCAACGCATTTTTCAACCAAAAATTTTTTTTGTTTTTCTCAAAATTCTGTGAATAAAACGAAAACAATAGCGCACTTTAACTTTTTTCATGCATGTTACATATTTTTCTGAATGCTGTTTAAACAAATCATAAACATGTTTCAATTTGTCATGTTTTTGTCGACTTTTTTAGAAATGTATGGAAAATTGTAGCAAATCAAATCCAAAAATTTTTTTATTATGTGCTTTTTTAAATTCATCCTTGAAAAATCATGCCGAATCAGTTTGTGTTGTGTCTGGTATTCTATTTGATTTCCGAATTTCAACCGATGGAAGGTCAATCGAATATCGTTCTTCGAATACTAATGAAATTTACAACACTGCTGTGACACCCAGTTTTGTTGCCATTTGGCAAACTAATTTATGAAAAATTATTTTTTCGAAAATCTATTTAAAAATTGCCGGTGTAATAGTCTATAACTTACTACTTTTAAAAATCAGAACATTTTTACATATTTTAACGTCAATTGAAGGTCAATTTTACCCTAAAAAGCCCTGTTTTCTCTATTTGTTCATGAAAAAAAACGTGCTTTTGATATTTTTTACAGATACTTAAGTATGTTTGAGAAATTAAAAAAATAAAGTTTGCAAGAATGAACACTTTTTATTGAGATAAAAAATAAAATAAAAAATTTTCACAATTTTTTTTTCTTTCAAAAATCACTCCGAAAAAATGACTCAATCGGCCACATGCGCTCCTTAAGAAAAAAGAAGGGGTTTCTATCCCCCTTAAGAGAATTAAATGATGAGAACTTGTTCTTCGATTACCCGTATTTATAAGATTTCTATAGCCAGAAAAATTAGACTTTTATGTTTTTGTAAAAGGAAAAAAAATAAACTTTTTCCTTCGTTTAGCTTCCCTTTTTTAAAAAAGTCCCTAAAATCTGCGTAATCACACTTTTGTAAATATCCCGCCTTACTACTTAAAAGCACACTATGTTTGCTAATCAGGCCGGGATATTACAAAAGTCGTGATAGAGAGATATAAACCGGCAACTTTAAAATTTAAACCGGTATTGCACGCAGAAGACAATAACCAGCCCAAAAAAAAACAAAAATGTTCATTTTTTTCTTCTCCAAAATTATACTCCTAATTTTTTCCTTTTTTTTCAAACCTCCCAATTTAAAAGTGTAATTAGCCTGGTTCGCTCCCTAATGCATTATGTGACATGTCATTGTAATATATGGCATCAGATTATGTCCACACCGCGGTGCACGTGCAACCGCGTGGATTCTTAACTGTTCACTGCCCTATTTAATCATTAGAATAATAAATCTAGGAAATCCTAAGAAAAAAATCCTTCAGATGAAAAATCGTATCAAAAATAATTTCTAGAATCCCAAATTTTGGTTTAAAAGTTCGGCCCGTATTGTCTGAGACACGAACTGAGCGATGCTCCCCAGTGACCAACTTGATCGATTATCCCAATATAAATTCGCGTTTCCGAATTTTCCATTTAAACCTAACAACGGCACCAAATCAACTCTGGCGCCTCACCAATAGCAAGCAACCTTGCCTAATATCATATTCCAAGCAAGTCACAACAACATTAGTGGATTCGACAAACGCGCTAAAAAAAAAAAAGAGATATCCCGTCATTTTCAAGATTCACTAAGCTTGGAAAAAGGGATACATAAAAATCACATTTTTCAAACTCGGGTCCGAGGTCATTCTTAATAATAAAAAAATATTTTTGGGAAAAAATAGTAAAGGACTTTTTTTTGCTCTTGTCAAAAAAAAACTGAAAAAGAGTTTTATAGAATAATTGATGAAAAGACCAGCTTTTTTATGAACAAAGTGTCGTCATATTGTCCTTATGGTTTTGCCATATCGTCTAAGGTTCCTGGTCTCCTATATCTTTATTAACGAATCAACATCGGTTGTGTTATCGGTAATAATTTGTAAGTTTTGAAAGGTTTTTGATGGTGGTAAGGAGTTTTACGAGTGGCCCGGAGACTTCGAGTGGCGAGACAGGTGTTGACATTGGAAACAGAGGCGGCGCGCTCAAGGGCGCTTAAACCCCTTTCAATAACAATCGAGAGAGAATACATTTATTTATAAATAGAGAAGACGCACATAAATAAGCTATTGTCATTCAATAAGTGAAGAAATTTCTCAGGAGGGAGATTCACCCGTGTTAAATTGACGTTGGCAACGTGACTTCTTTTCCCAGTATTACTTAAAAATAGGACAAAAAAATATAATTCAAACTGTATAAAAAAAAATAAAAAAATTAAGTTTCCGTTAATTTTTGAGATAAAAAACGTGTTGGCCTACAAATCTGTCGCTGACAGAAAAACGTGTCCTTAATTATCTGCAAGAATTAAAAAGTATTTTTATGTTTAATTAGCTTCAAATTAGGGTGGCAATACGACTATAATTAATTATAAGATTTTAAGCGGAAGAATTTGAACATTAAAATTCTTAATACTAGCCAAACAAGCAGTTTCAGTTATAATTTATAGCCTAACATTTTTGTGACGTCAATTAATTAATCGTTTATGACGTCGTCACCAGTAATTGATAGTGTACTAATTAATAATTGTACCATAATTAATTTATACGAAAATCTAAATTTGCAGAAATGACGTTTCGGTGAATTAAAATTAATTAATGGGGTCGTCGCTACCGAAGCAAAAAAGATCAAAAACAGGAATTTGCTACAAATTTTACGCACATCCGGAGTCTGGATCCAGACACTTTTGATTGTCTCGGGTTTTAACCCTCCAAAAAAGCTATGTATTTCCACATCCATTTTTAAGGGGGAATCCAATGAAAATGATGCTTAACCCTTGGAATCACAGAGCCGATATATCGCTCAAGCCTACCTAAAATAGGCAAAATAAATGTCACAGAATTGTTCTTCCGAAACATTATTAAGATTTTGCGGTTGATTCCAAAAACATACTAATTTTTTTGGATATTTGTTCGAATATTAGGGAGAGTTGATTTTGAGATTTTTAGCCGCAGTTTTACTTCCGGAAAAATTTTCCAAACTAGGCATCAAATACAAATGTAGATGAGCCAGTTTTAGGAAAGTGTTGGTGCATGCAAAACACTTAAGATTAAAATTATTCGTATCTTGGGACAGATATTGTTTTTGGTAGTGAAATTTCAAAATTTTCGATTTAAGAATTCCATGAAAAAATTATTTATTATTAAAAAATTAATATAATCAATCAAAAAGTTCCACACTGTCACTTGATTACTAATATCAACTTAAAAATAATAATAAAAAAGTGTATTAATCTGCCTTTTATTTCAAAAAAAATAGCAATTTTTCATAGAAATTCGAGATTTTTCATCATTTTTTTTTATTTTTCAAAATAACGTTGATTGATGCAATAATTCACCTTTTTCGAATTCATATTCAACTAAACAATTTATATAACAACATTAAAAATAATGCACTACTCGTCTCCTAACTGGTACAAGTTTTTCGGGGTAGGAATTTTACTTATTAGAGAGCGAGAACTTAATTTAAGTTTTATATATCTTATTTTAAGTAGTCCTGGCTTCCTTTTTGCTCAATAAGTCATCTAGCACAAAGTAGTTCCCCATTCGATTGAAAATAACCATTTTTTCTGGTTTGAGATAGGAAAGAACATTTTCCAATTTTTGACGTAAGTATCTGATTTTATCAGTCATATCGTTTTTGTCAATCCGGAACGCCATTGAACTCGTGTCACAGTAAAGTAGCTTATAAACTTCCTTGTTGAAGACAATGTCCATAAAGTAGACAAACTTGATGAAAAGTAGTTTACTAACTGTACAATTGCAGAACCAATAACAATAGGTTTATCATCTGTAATTTTTGCTTTTTCATTTTAATTTCAACCATTTCTGTTGAACCATTTCAAGTGCGAGTCCGACAAAGTTTCCAAATAAAGGTTTGACTGCATATTTTTTCAGTTTTGTAGATTCAGCTAGTATATTACTAATAAGACTAGTAAGATCTTCAATAAATTTTCCATAGCAACTAAATACTTATGTTAGTGAAAGTTTTTAACTTAAGGAGGTGATCGAGACAAAAACAACTTGAAGAGACATTTCATTAACCATAAATTCAAAATTTGGTTTCAAATAGGATCAACTGTAGGTGTTGAGTTAAAATCTTAAAAATTGGAGAATTTGGTGAAATTTTCCTATTTTTTGAGTGAAAAGCTACTATATAATTTAGTTAGTCTCAATTTTCCAACATAACTTTAATAATAAATGGCTCAAATTAGAGGAGTTGTCCTCACTCTGATTAGTTCCTCAAATAATTATTGTAAATCTTAAAAAATATTCTTAACAACATCATAAAAATTTCTTTAACCTGTTGCCCACAAGTTTCGCAGTTGTGCTTTTTTCATCGTTACTTTCATAATCAGCAGCGGTTCTCATTGCAGTAACTTGCTTCGTGAAATTCTGGAGACATTCGTAAGGTTGGTAATACTTGGTATTGTATGCTTGGTATTGTTTAAAATATTGTACATTTGATAACTTCAGTCCAATTTCCATATTAAATTTTGCTAATGGAGAAAATAAGATCAGTGATTTTCCATGAAAAGATTGAATAAGAGTATTGATCCCCGTTTTTCTATCTGAAGACACAAATCGATCGTACATATAGCTTGACATCATACTTTTTTCTACAGTATGTCTTTGAATAACTGGCGGGAAGTTCAAATGCAAATACTGATCAATAAATTTTGTTGGTGATTCTACGTCACACTTAACAAAACCATACAGTTCACGTATGTTCACCCACTTTGTATACCAGACAAAAGTTTATCATCTGTAGAGTAATCATAACTGAGTTGTAGAAACATCTCAGTTGGTAAATCTTTGTAGGCACTTCTTTGTTTTTCTCATTGACAGCCATAAATTAGGTGCAACGTCCCACGAGATCGTAAAAAACGATGTTTTTCATCATCTTTTTTATTGTTGTTTGAAGCGACCTCAATTTTACAGTAAGGGCACTTATGGAACCTGAAAAATAGGTTGTAAAAATATGTTTTAAGCTTAATTTATTTACGAGGGTTGTAGTCGCAAAACCGAATAATAACTCAGTGTATCTTATAGGTCACTCACAAACTTTTGCCACAAAGCACTCTCTAAGTTTTTCATAAATTAATTGCAATGCTTAAAACGAGGTTGAGACGATAGTATACTCTTTCTCAGGTGTCGATGAGTTTTTTGCCATAAAATTCCCGGAGTTGTAGGCAATGGTTGACTTTGACACCACAAGTAGAGGAATAAAGCAAAGAAGCAAAAATAATAACTTATCACCATTGGTAAATCGACAGCAGGTGGTCCAGTGTTGTCACGTAAATTTAGGAACGGTGATATACATTAGATAACCACCATACAAGTTGACCTCGAAAATCTTCTCGTAAAATGTCTTTGTTAAAAGAACAAATCAGAGGCGATTTTTTGTCATAAAAATCATAACAAATTATTTGTGCGCAGCCTGGTAAGCTTAAAAAATTGAGCAAATGCTGATCAAATAATTCATGAAATGCATTAAATTGGTTTTCGATTGCTTTTCAAAATGGCTCAACATCCATTTTATTGTAAAAAATGAGCCAATCTTTCATATTTGACATTTTATTTCGATGTCCAGTTGGGAGAGCTTTATTTTTATAAAACATACTCCTAGCCGCATAATAATATTCTTCAGAAATATTTTCACCTTTGAGATTGCTTTAAAAAGCAGAAACGGAAGAAATTCTTCATAATTTTCAAGTTGTTCAACTGATTGAAAGTAATCGTAGGGAAAAACAGATTTACATTCTTTAATTTTCCAAGTTTTAAGGTACTTTGATAAAGAACATGGTACACTAAGAAGCATTATATCTTGAAAATTTAAGTCGTCAATGGTTACGCTTATATATTTAGTGCTACGTTTAAGAAAAGATATGTTCATACTCAAATTTGGCACAATTAAACCCATAACAGTTTAAGTGGAAAAATGTTTTAAGGTATTGCTTCCATTTGAACAAAGTATTACATTTTTCTATATTAAAATTCATTTCTTCAATCCTTTGGTCAATTTTTTCAAAAGCTTTTTTTAAAATACATTGGTATTTCTATTTGATCTTGAATATCGACCAAAAAATCAATAAAATCCTCAATAAGTTTAAGTGCACTGTCTAGACTTGAACTTTCCCGGACAAATACTTTAGTTATACCGTGAAAATTAGTGCCGACCCCTATAGAAACAACTTTACATTGTGACAAATAAGTCAATCCTGTTT
>SCLH01001072.1:44647-57832 GCA_004367855.1 Oikopleura vanhoeffeni | reverse complement strand
CCCTTAAATTCACTAAGAATCGAAATTTCGACATTGAAATATTTCTCGATATTTTCAATCGATGATTCACTATTCTCAATAAAGTTTCCCCAGTGTTACCAAATTTTTGATTTGAATTTCTCATCGGTAATTCCTTTCACTCTTGTGAATTTTAATTCAAGTTTTGGGTTTTTTGACAAAAAACATGCCAAAAATAGTATCGACGGAAAGTCCTCTAGCTTAACAGCTTGTCTTTTGATCATTCTCTGTTATGAAAGAGAATGGAAAAACGCTCCCTTTTATACAGTGCAAAATGTACCCTCGGGCCTTAATTAAGTGGACATTGGCTGTATCAAGAAACATCTTGAACAATCAAGTTTTGTTTAGTACACATATTTAGTTGTATAATAGGAAAGTATATTTGTTTCAATGCCCCGCGGCACTATACAGATGATTCACTATACAGTGGAAGTGGTGCACAACCGTAGTGAGGTATATCATAATATTTATATTACAAACGCGTCTATGTGTTACACTATAACTAAGTCTATAAGTCATATACAAAAAGTGGTCTAGTATAATCATTACAACATGGTGTAGTAGAAAAGTGTACTAGATGTAGAAGGCTTAACGTATAAGAACAGTATAGATGTTTCGATGCCCTGCAGTAATGTATAAATGATTCACTCAAAAATGAAAGACGTGCACCACCATAATATAATTATTGTATTGCACAGTGCACTATCAGTTCAGTATAAGCGATAAAATATAAGCTTATTATAAGTGTTTGAGTGTAAAAAAGTACAGTTTTAAAATACCCTGAGGCCATATATGAGGTTCAAAAATATATTCAAGAACAATCAACAACAACTTCAGTACCCCCCGAAAGTTAAAAGTTCGCAGGAACATTTTTCATTCTCTACTAACTACTGACATGTTTCTTCGAATAAAATTACAGTTTTTCATAATTCCAGAACAAGTCCGATCAAAATTTTTGCAATTTTTTCCGATAACTGTCTACGTAGAAGAAAAGGTCATTCTAACAAAATGTTATCAATTTCCATTGAGCCATTTCCGAAAAAAAGACATTGAAGACAAAATTAGTGTTCTAGAACTCTACTCTCACTTGGTGCTGTGGTGCTCAAAAAAATTTCACTTTTAGTTGGGAGCAGAAAGATAGATCTCCATATTATAATTTTCAGAATTTATATAACTTGTTCCTTTTAATTCTGAGCCCTGATCTAAAATCTTAAAAACCTTTGAGTACCCTTTTAAACCCAAAACACATTTTCCGTATTGTAGAAGGTAATCCGCTCATCAATTTTACAACATTTTAATTGTTTTTGAAATTTCAGAACAGATGCACAAAATCTCACCAAGATACTGAAATAATGATACTATTTACTGAAAGACGAAAGCTGGAAGACACGAGATCAGCAAAGAGTTTGACTGAGACAATGTTATTGTTCGTATGTACCCTCTCAGTTAAACTCTGAATTTTTTTCTCATTTCAAAATAAGGCGTTGCTTGCAAATTTACACCATTTAACGACAATAATTTTGAAGGGAATATTTCTTTGTGTCTAAAAACTCTAACATAGTCAACTTCCATCGAATCTGGCCATTTTGATGATTCAATTTCTCCGTCAACCCAACCTGAAAAAATTCCTCCAGAAACAATTAAATAAAGTGGAACCTGTGGGATGTGAACAGAATTTTGGTCATTTCGTTTCAAAATACCATCGTAAAAAATTTTAACTTAAGTATCATTCCAAACCAGTGTAAATGTATGCCACTCTTCTTCATGGAGTCCAGGTGCTCCAAGCTTAATAAGTATACTTAAAGGGGATTGTGGGTGCTTCCAGCAATGTGCTGGGGAGAATTGTCAAATTTTTTTTGAATTTTAACCCCACTGATTTATGTCCAACGGTCATTGACAATATTTGCCTAATTTCATCCACTAAATGACAAAATGATGGGTTGACACCTAAAACGATGTTTTCAAGGCTTTTTGGATTTGTTTTGAATCTGTGACTGTCTGTGGTCAAATTTTTTTAATTTTTTTATCCAATCGATTTATGTCCAAACGTCATTTGAGGGATTTTGGTTATTTTTATCAATGAAATGACAAAAATGGTGGGTCCTAACAACTTTTATGAGATAAAAATTGCGAAATATGAGAAAAACTCAAATTGGCGTTTTGATTGTCAAAATAAGCCTAAAAGTGTCTAATTTTTATGACACGTTCCAAAATATTTCGCGCTTTTTTTGAGCTAATAATTTGAAGTCCTTAGGACTATATTTTACAAGTTGACATAAATAGGACAACAACTCATTTTGGCCTATTACAGGCCTCTGATGGTTTGAAGAACAGTCATTGAAAAGCTGAGCGCCAGTAGTTTTTTTGCATAATTAAACAGGCAACATTGTCATCAAAAATGATGTGCTTAATTGCAATTAAAAGGTTTTGTTCTCGAAATGCATGAATGATAACAATTTAATACTGTAAAAATGTCGTGCAGTAGACCAGATTCTAAATTCAAACAATAGCCCATGTTAATAGCACACCTCCACCAGATGCGATTAAGAGGACTGATGGGTTCAAATCGGCAATAACGAAAAATACAGCACTATATTAGCTAATTCCACCAACTTAAATTTCGAACCTATAGAAAAATAGGTGGATTCTTTTTCATTAGCCAAAGTCATCTATATCTTGCACAGGTCGCGAGTAGGGTGTTTTTGCGATTTTTCGAAGTAAATCAAAAATGTTTAAACTTGACAACAAAATTTTGTCAATACCTAAGAAAGATGAAAATTTGAATAAAATTGTTTATCTTAACCTGAGGTTAAATCGCGACGCGCCGCCTGTTGGGTATCAATTTTGAGGTGAGTTAATAAATTGGAAAGCGTGAGTAGTGTATGTCTTGCTATAGACTTTATATATGCCTAAGTGGTTTCAGACAGATTAATCGTAACTTACATCAAATTGGAATATAAATCAAGCGGTATTAAAAGTCATGAAATTGGTTAAGTTTCTCTAAATAATGCTTAATTATACGAATCTGAATGTCAGATTTGAATATACATACACATATAACAGCCTGAGTTTTTTTTAATTGTCCACCTTTTTTTCATTCGTGGATAGAGAGACGAGGATAGAAATCTAACCAAAAGATAGTAAACCATAGAGCAAACGCGCAAAAAATAGGTACATATGACGATTGAAAAAATCTTAACATGTGAAACATTAAGGACCTTGGACTAGTTTTTCAGACACTGAAAATTAGATCAATATATTTTTTCGCCTCACGACAACACTACAGAGTGGCGCCGGTTTTTTGAATTTTCAAACATCTAAGGTAACTGCATATGCGCGATTTGATTCTATCGTTATATTACATTTAAGAATTGCCTCTCAAGTGTTGTCAACCCACTAAAAAAGCATGGCGAAAAAATAGATCCAGCTACAAAAACTACCGCATTTGGTCGATAATAAATATTTCTAGATTCAAAGTAACTCTTTTGCTCAGGTACTGATAATTTTTCGCGTGACTTGCGCTATGCTATTAACTATTAATAACGGAATCTAGTTTGACAGGTAAATAATGTTTATATGAAAAACAAAATTTCGGAAAAAATATAAAATTTTTGTGTAGGAAAATAGATAAAAGTTCATTGCTTCCATCTACGCTACAAAAGGGTGGTAATTTGAAATTACTATCACATTACCATTTCCAGCAACGTCATTTTTTGATCGTTTTGGTGCTACTCAAACTTGAAAAGATAAAACTTGAGGTTAAAAATAATATATCACAAACGACATTTTCTGTTAATTTTGAGGCATTATCAGCAAATTAAAAATCGAGTTAAAATTTTTTTAAATACAATAATAATTATTTACACTTAAATTTGTGTTAGGTAACTTTTTTTAAAACTTCCCACCCCACCCACTATTCAGTCATTTTTTCTCTTTGAAGATCAACACAGCATATCAACAACACTTTCGAGCTCATTGCACATATTTGATCATATTCGTGATCAGCGCGAAATAGGAAAATATCTTCAAGTAGTTTGAAACATCAATATTAGATCTACTCTGATCAAAAATCAACTGACAAATTTTTTTTCGCTTCACACTCCTTGTACCATGTTGTACCCAACGGCACACTTTCCAATTTCAATACCACTCTCCTATGTATTTGATAAATCTAAAAAGCTTTGAATATTCACCACAATATAAGAACTTAGTAAACTAAAGATCTGGTTTATCTTTTCTCAAAAATTGTTCACACAGTTTTTTTTTAGAATGCCTGAAAAATCTTCAGCCGATTTGAACGCACATTTTCCGTCCTTGTTAACCTATTTCCTCCTGAGTAGTTAGTAGAGAATGAAAAAAATTTTTCCACGGACAACTACCAGATTAAATCCTTCCGGGGGTACTGTAGTTAATAGTTGATCGTTCTTGCATATACCTTTTGAACTTTAATACAATTTGCTAGGGCATTTAACCTATAGTTTATTTTGTATAAAAGTCGTGGGTTTTCATATCATATCGTCCTTCAGAGGAAAATGAGAACTGATTGAAACAAAAAGCCAAATAATATAACACGATCGCTATAAAAAAAGCTAAAAAAAACATAGTATACTAACAAATTTAATGTTAGAACCAGACATCGAAAATCAAGAGAAATTGAAATAGACCGATTTAGAAGAAACTAATGAAAACATAAGAAGTACTCCATCCATATTCACTAAGATAAATCTTTGACAAGAGAATGAGAAATCACTAGTTTACCACAGAAGTATTGTCAACGAAAATATCCGACCAGCGGAAAGTATTATAACACATAATATTTCTCGACGAAATATTATGCGATTTGATAGAATATTTCACAAACACATTGGCTTAAACATTGCAAATGGTCGGTCATTAAACTAACATCCTGGTTGTATAAATGATTTTCGTTCGCTTTTACAAAAAATGCTCTGGACGACCCCATGAATAAAAAGGAAAAACTATCAACATCTGACTAGCCTTTTCAGTCTATTTTCAAGCAGTATGGCACTCAACATCCAATTCAAATCTATGATCCAGATGATGGTCTCAACAAAGATTAGTGAAGATTGTCTTCTAAAAACTATGTTTATTATTAAAATTAACAGAGTATAAAATTCTGAGTCACAAAAAGCGTCAATGGCCGAAAGAGTGATTCAGACTATAAAAACAGTAGACTAGAAAAAAAACATTGTACGACACACACTGCAATTCGAAGACGTTGATAGATTATCTTGAAGCAGACAACTAAAAATTAATAACGAACACACCACATCGTTTATTGGTTATGACGCCATCACGTGTGCAACGATTTCGAATCTAAGGAAGTCTCAAAACTATTGGTTTCCTAATATATGAACAACATTATGACTCCAAGATTGACAAAGGCGATTTAGTAACGAGTAAAATTACTCAGGGGAAAGACAAGTTATTTGATAATGGGCTACTAAACGAGCTGGTGCAAAAACATTTACAGTGTTGCTAAGTGATCATACATACAACAAATCTGGCAGTACGTTTTGGTCAGCCCAAGTTGCTTGATCCTGCGGTTGAACAAAACTCACAAAATATCGCGAGTACCTACTTGGGAATTAAATCAAAGTTTAACTTCTTCTGTACATCTATACAACATTACCGTTAAGATAATAAGTTGTCGAACAACACAGCGATGGTCGATAGACAAATCTCACTTTTTTGATAATCGTTCCGTTTTTTCGAATGTATCTGTGAAACAGTTTCAGACAACAAATCTTCATGTAATCTTTCTCCAAATCTTTTCATAAAAAGCTGAATGATATCTATGATTCAACAATTTAGCTTTTTCTTCATGAAAGCTGATTTGTGTGAGAAGGATGGATAAATCTAAAACTTTTTATTTTAAACCATTCAAATAGATGAAGACCAGTTTCATTGAACCCATTAAATGTATATACAACCTTCAGAGTTTACCCCTCAAAGTAGCCCAGAGGTAACACAAGAGCCGCGAAAACATAAAAATATGAACATATAATATCTTACAAATTATACAAAAAATTCACCTTTTGTTTCAATACAGATGATATGGCAGCTTCATCAACGAAAGTACCCAAAAAATCCATCGCATCAAATTAAGTACGCCGGAGAATATCATCACAGATATTTTTACAGGCATAATTGAACTAAACTCAAGTCCATCAGCCAAAACTAATCTTGGTATGTCGATATTTTTCCGTCCGTAAAGCTCGTAAGTATGTTCTGGGAAGAAAGCGAAAACTAGATCTCTCGACTCTATAATGAGTACACTGCATGAAATTCTTTAAGCAAACCAGCCTCACTTCATCACATACATTACCGTGGATTCAAGGGTTTGAGATCAAGACCAGCTAGAAATCTGTTTCATACTTGACACAAATATTCATGCATTCCTGAATTTATGAAAAAAATAAAACTAGTATTTGTGACTTATATAGTATTATTTTCCCGTGAACACAACAGTATAACTAGTTTGATTTATGCTTAAAAGCGATTTCTATTTTTCAAAAATCAATGCTTTTTTTCGTGAACATTCGTTTCAAAGCAAAACGAAAGCTAATATACATGAGTATATACAATAGAATGATTATATAGATGACAACTAGAACAAAACCCATCTTTCCAACGTTTCCGCTCGAAACACTTTAATGAAAGTTAATCAATATGCAATCCGTAAAGAATAAACGGGTTTGGTGAGTGTCACTCCCAATGATAATTGATTGAGAATTTGGAACGTGAAAAAACATAGATATAAAAGGAACGTGTTTCGTGCAATCATGATAAATTAGTATAAGTATAAGCAAATATAACCTCTCCATCTTTACTCATCCAAAGGTGTACAAAGTAACTTACAGTTTGTTATCAGCGGTTTTAACGTTGGCAACATTCAGAAGCCCCACTTTTTGAGGAGTGGGCATGAGAACCATAAATTGTTTATTATTTATGTAAGTACGTATTGTAGATCACAAGCAACAGATATGTACTGCATCATTAAAAAGAACTATCTTTGTACAGAAAATTAATCAAATTCTAATAGACGGAATCCCTTTACTGCTTATTTGTTCATTTTTTCTCGTTGATGCAGCAATAACTTTTCGGATTAGAGCAATAATTCACCTTTTTCAAATTCATATACTAAACAATTTGATATAACAACAATTAAAAAATAATAATTGCACTACTCGTCTCTAACTGGTACAAGTTTTTCGGGGTCGGAATTTATACTTATTGAGGGAGCGAGAACTGTAATTAAGTTTTATATATCTTACTATAAGTAGTGCTGGCTTCCTTTTTTGCTCAATAAAGTCATCTAGCACAAAGTAGTTCCCCCATTCAGATTTGAAAATAAGCCATTTTTTCTGTGTTTGACGATAGGAAAAGAACATTTTTTCCACATTTTTGACGTAAAGTATCTGATTTTACCCAGTCTTATCGTTTTTGTCAATCCGAACGCATTGAATCTGTGTCACAGTAAAGTAGTTTATATTCCTTGTTGAAGACAATGTTCCATAAAGTAGACAAACTTGATAAAAGTAGTTTACTTAACTGGTAAAATTGACAAGACCAATAACAAGGCTTATCATCTGTAATTCTAGCTTTTTCATTTTCATTTCAACCATTTCTGTTGAACCATCTTTCAAGTGCGAGTCCGACAAAGTTTCCAATAAAGGTTTGACTGCATATTTTTTCAGTTTTGTGATTCAGTTAGATATTACTACCATATTCTAGTAGGATCTTCATATAAACTTTCCGTAGCAACTAAATACTTATGTTAGTGAAAAGTTTTAACTTAAGGAGGTATCAAGGCAAAACAACTGAAGAGATATTTTAATAACCAAATTCAAAAATTGGTTTCAAAATAGGATCAAATGTAGGTGTTTAGTTAAATCCTTCAAAAAATTGGAGAATTTTCCTATTTTCTGAGAGAAAAGCTACTATATAATTTAGTTTATTCTAATTTCCAAACATAACTTGAATAATAATGGCTCAAATTAGAGAGTTGCCCCACTCTGATTAGTTCCTCAAATAATAATTGTAACTCTCAAAAAATTCTCAACAACATCATAAAAATTGCTTTAACCTTGTTGCCGACAAGTTTCGCAGTTGTGCTTTTTTCATCGTTACTTTCATACAGCAGCCGATTCTCATTGCGTAAACTTGCTTTGTGAAATTCTGGAGACATTCGTAAGGTTGGTATTGTATAAAAATATTGCACATTTGATAATTTCAGTCCAATTTCCATATAAAATTTTGCTAATGGAGAAAATAAGATCAGTGATTTTTCATGAAAAGACTGAATAAGAGTATTGATCCCGTTTTTTCTATCTGAGGACACAAATCGATCGTGCATATAGTTTGACACATCATACTTTTTTCCACAGTAATGTCTTCTAATAACTGGCGGGAAGTTCCAAATGTTAATACTGATCAAATAATTTGTTGGTGATTCTACGTCACACTTAAGCGACCATACCAGTTCACCACTTTTGTATACCCAGACAAAAGTTTATATCTGTAGAGAATAATCATAACGAGTTGTGAAACATCTCCGTGGTAAATCTTTGTAGGCACTTCTTGTTCATCCCATTGACAGCCATTAATTAAGTGCAACGAGATCGTAAAAAACGATGTTTTTCATCATCATTTTTATTGTTGTTTGAAGCCACTCCAATTTTACAGTAAGGGCACTTTATGGAACCTGAAAAAAAATTCGTAAAAATTGTTTTAAGCTTAATTTTTTAAGAGAGTTGTAGTCGCAAAACGAATAATAAGTTAGTGTATCTTATAGGTCACTCAAAAACTTTTGCCACAAAACACTCTCTAAGTTTTTTCATACATTAATAGTTAATTATAATGAATTTTGCCTACAACCGTGGAATTCGAAGGAGATTTCTCGGTTACCAACTTTAGCATAACCGTCGATTCAAACTTGCCAAAAGTAACTTCTCCACGATAGTAATGTTGTTGAATTGTCACTCGATTACCAGATCGATCAACCAAATCGTCACAGTAATGTTGCATGTAATTCAACCATTGCAATGCTTGAAACGAGTTGAGACGATAGTATACTCTTTTCTTAGCTTGTCGATGAGTTTTTGGCCATAAAATTCCCGGAGTTGTAGGCAATGGTTGACTTTGACACCACAAGTAGAGGAGTTAAAGTCAAAGAAGCAAATATAAGTAACTTATCACCATTTGGTGCAATTCGACAGCAGGTGGTCCAGTGTTGTACGTAAATTTACGGAAACGGTGATATACATTGATAAGAACCCACCGTAAAGTTGACCTCGAAAATCTTCCCGTAAAAAGTCTTTGTAAAAAGAACAAATCAGAGGCGATTTTTTATCATATAAAAATCAATAAAAAAAATTGTTCGCAGCCTGGTAAGCTAAAAAAATTGAGCAAATTTTGATCAAATAATTCATGAAATGCATTAAATTGGTTTTCGATTGTCTTTAAAAAATGGCTCAACATCCATTTTATTGTAAAAATGAGCCAATCTTCATATTTGACATTTTATTTCGATGTCCAGTGGGAGAGCTTTATTTTTAATAACACATACTCCTAGCCGCATAATAATCTTCTTCAGAAATATTTTCACCCTTTGAGATGCTATAAAAAGCAAAAAACGGAGGAAATTCTTCATAATTTTTCCAGTTGTGTAACTGATTGAAAGTATTCGTAGGGAAAAACAGATTTACATTCTTTAACTTTCCAAGTTTTAAGGTACTTTGATAGAGAACATGGTACACTTAAAAGCATTATATCTCGAAAATTTAAGTCGTCAATAGTTACGCTTATATATTTGTGCTACGTTTAAGAAAAGATATGTTCATACTCTTGCGTTGCGCTACTGTGAAAAGAATGGAACAATACAAGGTAGATCAAATTTGGCACAATTAAACCCATAACAGTTTAACTGAAAAATGTTTTAAGGTATCGTTTCCATTTGAACAAAGTATTACATTTTCTTTATAAAATTCATTTCTTCAATTTTTTGGTCAATTTTTTCAAAAAGCTTTTTTTTAAAATACATTGGTATTTTATTTGTTTTCTTAATATCGACCAGAAAAATCAATAAAATCCTCAATAAGTTTAAGTGCACTGTCTGACTGGAACTTTCCCGGACAAATACTTTAGTTATACCGTTAAAATAGTGCGACCCCTACAGAAACAACTTACATTGTGACAATAAGTCAATCCTGTTTTTTCGATGAGTCAAAATCTTGGCCAATTTCATTTTCAAAAACTTTGATACTTTCTCTAACGTTTCAATGTCCCAAGTGGCAAAATATTTTTTGTCGATAGTTTCTAGCCTTGGCGGTAAAATTTTAGCTTTAATCATTTCGGCAATAAAATCAACTTTTCCCAATAAAAAATTTGTTTTGTTATATTTTTTGCACTGAGATATCAGCACAAACTTGTTTATGTTTTTCAAATCTCTGAGGAATCAGTTGTTTGAAAAATACAAATTTTTGATATTTTCAAATAAGCAATTTAGGCATGGTTTTCATTAGCAAGAAGCCTAATTTGACCATTGTCTACAATTAAATAGATTTATTGATCAAATTTTCGAAACGGATTAAAAATAGCTCAATTTCAGCATGTAAAGAAAAATGTCATGTTTTATTTCTTTAGACAGATAAACACATCTTCTGAGTCAAATATAGTACTAGGTTTTTTTAATCCGTAAAAGTTGACAACAGACTCAAAATTATTCATTTTCAACATAGAAATGTTAATATCTTTCACTGATGAAAAATATTCAGATAATCAGGCTTTTTTGGTGGTAAAGTAAAGTTTACTTTGTTTCTCACGGTGAATAACATGTAGGACATAGACGATATGTTTCCAATCGACAGGGACTTTTTTGAACACCATCTAAAAGTTTTTTTTATATCTCGAGGTCACATATTTAGTTTATTTTAAATCATAGAGTTAATAGTTTTCACAAATTTCCGCCATGGAGTTAAATTAAGATTTATTATAATATTCGACTCAAAAGGTATTGAATTTTATCAAAACTTAATCTTAAGTATTTAAACCATCAAGTTGATCATTGTCACATATACGCTACGAAAGTTAATTACTTGAAATTTGTAAAAAAGTAGATAAAACAGTATCATTTGATTCTGTCTGATTCTGTCTCAAAATATTATAAACACGATTTTTGATCAATTACAATAAATTATTACTCTCGTTGAAGCTCGTTCAACATACATTAAAAGACAATGTGCTCACAATTTTGCAAAATTAATTGCATGAACAAAGCATGTACTTTTTATGTTAATACTTGAGTTATTGACCAAATATTAATTTGCAGGTCAATTTGACATACTCTAGTCCACCCATACTACGGGCCCTAGAATTGTCGGTCTGAACTCACGCCTCAGACCGCTAGCGGCTGTAATTTAAAAAAATCGTCTTTTATTGAATCTCAATTTATAAAATAATTTAAAAAAATGATTTACCCGAGTTGATGATTTGAGCTCCTCAAATTCACTAAGAATCGATTTCGACATTAAAATATTTCTCGATATTTTCAATCGATGATTCTTATTCTCAATAAAGTTTCCCAGTGTTTCCAAATTTTTGATTTGAATTTCTCATCGGTAATCCCTTTTACTCTCGTGAATTTCATTCAAGTTTTGGGTTTTTCGACAAAAAAAATGTCAAAAATACGATCGACGGAAAGTTCTCTAGCTTCACAGCTTGTCTTTTTATCATTCTCTGTTATGAAAGAGAATGAAGAAAAAAACGCTCCTTTTTATACAGTGCGAAATGTACCTTCGGGCCTTAATTTAGTGGACATTGGCTGTATCAAGAAACATCTTGGAACAATCAAGTTGTGTTAGTACACATATTTAGTTGTATAAGAGTGAAATTGATTGTTCCAATGCCCCGCGGCACTATACAGATATTCACTATACAGTGGAAGTGTGCACCACCGTAGTGAGGTAAATGTGTTACACTTTAACTAAGTCTAAGTGATATACTAAAAGTGGTCTAGTATAATAAAAGTGTACTAGATGTATAAGGCTTAAAGTATAAAAGCAGTATAGATGTTTCGATGCCCTGCAGAATGTATAAATGATTCACTCAAAAGGGAAAGACGTGCACCACCATAATATAATTATTGTATCATACACAGTGCACTATCAGCTACAGTATAAGCGATCAAATATAAGCTTATTATAAGTGTTTGAGTGAAAAAAGTACAGTTTAAAATGCCCTGAGGCCATATAGGTTCAAACGTATATTCAAGAAACGATCAACTATAACTACAGTACCCCCCCCCCGGCAAGTTAAGAGTTCGTAGGAACATTTTTCATTCTCTACTAACTACTTCCCTGGTTTCAATTTATTGCAGTTTTAAATTTTGTGAAAGGTAAGATAATAAAAAACCCAAACAAATTGTAGGTTTAGAATCTTTGATTACAGTGCGTAAACTCTAGAATTTGTCACTTGAGTAGACCGGAAGTACATTTTTTTTTGTCGGATGAAATCGAAGTGAACTCATGTTGAAGCTCTTCTTTCACTGTCTTCAAAACTGTCATTTTGATTACAATTTAAAAGTACATCGACTTTGCAAGATCAAAATACTTAGAAAAATCCAAAAATTTCCGAAAAAAAATTTTTTTTTTCGGGTTAATTTGCTTTTTTAAATGAATTACAATCGATTTGGTGGCACTTTTTGACATAATAACTGCATAAAATGTAGGAACCACTATCCCTTAGGGGGGGAGGTACTGGTCGCTGGTTTTATGAGGCATTTCAAATGCCGCATTTGGGGCTTTGAAAATGGTCCAAATTGATTTGGGATGATAACCAAGTGAACTACCGACCAAATTATCAAAAAAAAATTTTCGAATTTTTGTGTTTTTCAATTTTTTCTAAGCATTTTTTTCAAAATGAAGTTCAAAAATAACGTTTGCTTTAATTTAACCACTGAAACTGGAAAATTCCACCTTGACGTAAGCCACTTTCTGATCAGTGTTTTTTGTGGCTTTCTTTTGATACTACTTTCGAAGCACATTTTTTACCGGAAATTTTTTCACGTGACCTTTAAAAATTTATATTCGAGTTTGGGGTCGAAATTTGAAATAAACGCTTCTAGAGGTGTTTCTATTTGTTCTG
>SCLH01001072.1:31802-44626 GCA_004367855.1 Oikopleura vanhoeffeni | reverse complement strand
TTGTAAACTCAAATATCTGTTTGTGAACAAATTATTTGACATCTATGCTCTCCATTGCACATTCAGTTTAGTAAACTTGAAATAGAAAGGCATAAAATTTCTAAAAAATATTTTAACATAGCATCCGTTTAGAGGGTTGCCATAAACACCGCGACGGATCGTGTGATAACTTACGAAAATAATAGATCAGTATATTTTCTTTATGCTATTATAGTTAGTGCCTGAACCCGATATAAAATGATTTCACTTGAGTGAAATTATTTTCATTCTTTTAGGAAGATTGAGTTCTTAGTTTTCATTTTTGAAATCAGTAGTAGAATTTCCAAAAAAAATTTCAACATTATGATCTTTTCGCGATTCCTTTGTTTCAAATTTTTTTGCTGATCGTTTTTCTTAGACAATCTATGCAACTACAAATGCTAAAACATATTTACCCCTTCCTACACTATTTTTCATGATGCATTTGTTGGCTAGATATGTTTCTGAAATGAATGCCTGTTTACAATATATAGAGATTGTTTATTTTGTCATTTTTTTGTCGATCGTTTTTTTAGAAAAATTACTGAAAATTTTTCCGAAAAGTGCCAAGTCAATTATCTTTGTAGTGAGTTTTTTAAATCCATTAAAAAATCTAGGCCAGAATGCACTATTTAATTTTGGTATCATATTAAATACTGCGTATGTCAACAGTATGGTAAGTCGCGCGATTTCATTTCTACTATTCGATGAAACTTTTCAACAACTCCTAGGATAACTCGATATAGGTGCCATTTGCGCACCTTGAATATTTAAGAATTTTTCTGCTGCGTCCAAAAATTCGTCAAATAAAATTTTTATGGGTGTATTAGGCGCCATTTATTTAGCATAAGTAAGGACCGATTTTTTATACAAACGCATTGAACGGTTCAATTGTATCTACAAAAAAGTTGTTTTCTCTTACATTTGCTATTTTTAACATTTTTCATGGAAAAAACTGTTCCATTATCAAGATTTTTTTAATAAGCCAACACATCAAAACAGACGTTCTTACACGCGCATATACACCGCCAGTCTGAAGTTTAATTAATATCGTCTTTAAGAGAAAGAATCGTGTAGTCGGCGTTGGAGTTTGGCACTGGTACGTACCGTTACAATTTGGTTTTCTTCGGCCTCTTACCCACACAGGTATCACATAAAATGATATTATCCAGATACATAGTCTGATGTTAAAGGAATTAACGTATTAAAAGTTTACGCAAAGAATGTGCCACTTTTAGCGAGATAAAATAAAGATACAATATATTTATCACATTTTTTTCCTTTCCATTTATCGCTCTGAAAAAACTATTACCAATCGCGAGGACTATTGCGACCCCCTTAGAAATGCATCTACAACCTTATGCTGGTTAAGTTTTCCTCGATTAGAGTTTAACTTCAATACCCACGTAGTCCACAAAGTTACATTATGATCCAATAATATTTCGTCAGTACAAAATGTTCAATCCTACAATAGTAGACTGATAAATTTTTTTCAATCTTCAATCTTTAATTTGCCGAGAATATTGTTTTGAAAAGTTCCATTGCTATAGTTACAGTTAGCAAATGTACACTTTTTTATCAAAACAAGCTTCAACTCTGCCAGGAACGCGGATACATGCGATTTCTATTTATATCTGTTTTCGATAAAGCGTATTTCTCGTTGATCTTTGTAAAGAATTACTAGGACTGACAAACTTTAAGTAATGTTTTGTCAGATTTCTCCGCAAAATCACTATTTCTCTATGCAGATTTACCTGCGCGCATTAGTTACACGATTGGGCTAAACACTGAAAATATGAAAAGGTAGCATAATTTAACAATTAAATATTAACTTAGCTTTCATTTGTGTAATGTCGTAGCTCGTGATTATTATTCTAATTTCGAGCACTATTCCGTCTTGGCCTAATGATTTTTTATAAAGTAAAGTAAATATTTTTTGCAGAGCAGGATTCCGAGTATTCCAGCACTCAGCTAATCTCTAATCAGCTAAGAATTATTTGCTTGCAATCAATTATCTTATTGCTTGCTATTGGTCGCGATACAGAAAAATTAATACCCGAATTTGAGATCCCGTTGGGTCGAAAATAACTTTACTGCATCCTTGTAACCCTTCAGCAACAGTATCTTTTGAAAGGCTAACCCACTTGTAAAATCACCGCCATAAAATGAATCGCTAGAATATATTCTCCTATCTCGGTACCAATTGAATCTGTTAACAACTTGTTGATTTAAAAAATTTTCTTAACACTTTAGTTTCGGATACGTGGGTTGAAATCTTTATGACGAGTGATTGGAAGCGATTTTTAGCTTAGTTTTACTTCGAACAAATGCACGTTATTTTGATTAACTCTTATTCAAAATTATCAAAAATCGGCCACGTTAGAAAGTGTTACAATTGAGCTACCATTTGCCAATGAAACATTATCCTTGTCTGGGCACTATCTGGAGCAGAATATTTTTGGGAGTGTGAAATTTGTAAAATATCTATTTCAGACCGTATTAAGTATGGAATACAAATTGATTTGTGTTTGAAAAAATATCTTAATTGCACTTCATGGTCCAAGTAGTATAGTACTCTCCACGTCCATATGCTAATCTTGTGAATATAATCATAACGTTATTTAAATTTAATTGTTCTTTCACGACGTCTTCGTTTCTATCGTTGCGACACTCATCAAGTTAGTTAAAAATTTTAACAGTGAAATAGTAAACTCGCCAAAGCTCTAGAACGTTGATCTAACTCATAAGAGTGAAATCTAGCAGTATTAATCAAATAATTTCATTTAAATCGACCAACAATCTAAAACAATTCTTTTCTTAAAACCAACAGTGATTATTTATAACTATTTTTAACTTATTTGCAACTATTTTGTTGCATTCCCAAAGATTCTGTCAATCCACGACAAAACGTATGAGGTGAAACAGAGTACTGCGCAGTTTGATTAAGACTAACACACTCTTTCTTGGCACTACCATGAGGTACGTATCCACGTTGGTTTAAACTTAACCTTGCTTTTTCCAACGTTTTTTTTAGAATTAACATAAAATTCTAAAAGTTAAATACACTCTATTTTTTTCAAAGTTATTCTCTAACTTGATCCTAATAGGGAAAAATTGAACGTTGATCTTCATAACGAGTTCTTTTCTGTACGAGTAAGTTAAAAAATAGCCATTTCTGAAAGGCCGTATTGTGCTCCGCGGAACTTTTATTTTATGCTTTGGATGTTAAGTATTATAATTTGGCTAAATTCGTGAGAGCCCATTTTGCCAAATTACTTGTTGTCAAACTTTTTCGATAAAATAATATATTTATGTTTCTTGCATGATGGCTCCATCATGTATGGATCACGGTCCACCTGGACATTTAGCATAGCTTTTTCCATCCATCGATTTTTATAATAGTATATCAATTCGGTCTTTTGAAATACGAGCTTACCGCATTACCGTTCTTAATAGCTGAAACTGAGCAAAGAAAATATTGAGTAATATGAGTAACTTAAATAAAATATGTCGATCGACTATTTTGTTGTGTTTCCCCTTTCTTCACTTCCTTTTTCTTAGCCCTTGCGAGACTCCCTCGAATTAATCTCAATTAACTATGTGACTCACTCGAAACCCAATTTGCACTGACAGGTTCAACAAATTTTTGAATTACGTTTGTAATTTTGCTGAAATTTCTGATATTTAACTTAATTCGATTTACTTGGTGGAATTCCTAGATTTCGTAATCATAATCATTATTAATGTTAATATACGTAAACGTAGAATGGGCATAATAAATTGAATCAATAACTTAACTTTTGTTATTAATAGATCTTTCTGTTTAAGTTGTAGATGCTCTCTACATTCCATACCGAAACAGAGCCTGCCATATGCGTTCGACTTTATCACTACGTCACTTTCTCCTTATTTCGGTGACATATTGATTAATATTCGCACGCCCATAGGCGACGCTTTTCGTCCTAGCAGAGTCACGCTAAGACGCAAATGCACGCGATCGCATCTCATTACATTGAACCTCAAATATTCACCCCCGAATACTTTGACAAATGATACCTCTTCGAATCAAAAGCAACCACCGATGTCGAAAATCCGAAAACGAAAATTGTGAGAAATGAAATTGGCAAATGTCGAATGCAGTCTCCTTGACAAAGAATTAGCGAAATCGAGTTTACACCGTGTCAGTATCCCTGTGGCAGGGCAACTCATAGGAATAAGTCACTCATTTGAGGTTGTCTCTAAATTATCAAGGAGTAACCAAAGAAAACAACAAATCAAGACACCTTAAATATAAAATTGTGCATTTGTTAACTAATAAAACAATTTTCATCTGACAAATTTCTTTGCTCTCTAGCGATAAATTGTGATGATTATGTTGATACTTTCACGTTATGATTTGTTCGACTCACTTCACGCATGTTTTATGAGACCATTTATTGTATTTTTCTTTTTACAGCTCAGTGTTTTAATGCGAATAGTTCTGAACCGACCTTTAAAAGTCAAAGTCTCATTCCGAAGATCTAAAATTTGTAAAACCAGGTACACTATTTGAGGGGACATACTGGAATTGCATCCCGAAGTAAAACAAAGCTTTTCCAGTAATTATTGATTTAATAATTGGTGAAAAGTTATGCAAAATTCTTCTAACGAATGTCTATTTTAAAGAAAGCCCACAGAAAGATAATAAGGAAGAATTAACGATATTCACAGATTAATACTCATGTTGATGTAGCAATCGAATTTCATAATTCATTTTAATCATCAAATATTTTAGAACTTTAGTTAACCGAAAAAAGGATTCTCTCATCTTTTGCTCGAATTCGAGTGGATTCCAAAATATAACCTAGAATTTTTGGTGAAAAAAATGCTAAAAATCGCAAAACATCGGTAGTTTTCTGCGATTTCTAGAAAAACTGAAGTGATTTTTTGAAAAAAACGCTTCTAGGACCTAAGTTTATAAGTCATACGGGATATGCTATAATTTAAGCTCCTTTCTAAATAAATCATGGGAGGAGATAGATTTTGAAATTTGGTCGAGTGACACCTTGTACTGGTAACGTATCTCAGAGTGTATTGAAACAAAAAGTCATTGACCAATGGTTTTGACAAGATTAAGGGTAGATCTACAACATTGCTAATCTTAATTGTCCCATAATTTTTCGGTTAGGCTGATTTCTCATTCGGAAAAGTCAATTCCAGCGCCCAGTACCCCCTTAAATGTTTCAAAACCGGTAAATATTTTTTCAAGAAAATCGAACAATATTTATAACGGAAGATGCAATTTGAGATAGTTTTTAAAATAAAATTTTTGACATTAATTATTTTGACATGTGACACCACAACAGGTGTCAAATTACACTTTTTAGTGTCTGCTGAAATATAAAAGATTTTTATGTGATAATATATATTTCGGGGTAGTTTTTCAAAATTTAAAAATATGGTGAAAAATATCAATTTTAATAATTGTTTTTGCTCATGAGTCATGATTGACTCAATTTACTAGACTGCGGTTCCATTTGGCAATAAACAGTACAGTATGTCACGTTTTTTATTCCTTTTTTCCAAGTTGCATAACATGCTATCCGCCATTGAGAACGATCAATATCTATGTCTTTTCCAGATTAAACCAATCAAAATGGTGGAATTCAGATTGTAAATGTATTGTAAATGTATCTGTATATAGTCTGTATATTGATCTGTATATAATATACTATAGTGTTTAATCAACTACCAAACCA
This sequence comes from Oikopleura vanhoeffeni, assembly GCA_004367855.1. NCBI lineage: Eukaryota > Metazoa > Chordata > Appendicularia > Copelata > Oikopleuridae > Oikopleura > Oikopleura vanhoeffeni. The sequence continues at coordinate 38,870 of SCLH01001072.1, read as the reverse complement.
TCTCACGTACCGATATTGTTTGCTCATCTTGTTTGCCCATCTTGTAGAGAATTTTGATGAGATTTTTTTTCAAAAAATCGGATCAAAGGTGCGAAAAATGATTTTTTAGTCCGCGGGTTCTCATGAGAGTTAAAATGACGGCATCGAAAATAAAATCAGCTGAATCGAAAGGGAAGGGTCGTCTCGAGAAAGATTTTAATTTGTATCCTTATCGGATGTACCGGCTGGTCAGTATTGACTGGTAAAGTACAGCTTCCGGTACCCGAAGTGATATTTCAATGATTTGGATGTACCAAATTTTGGATGTACCAAAAGATGCGCAATCATCGATTATCTGAAGACTGTACCGGTATATAAATTCCCCTATAGCGCCATCTTGCAGTCAACTTATAATCGATGATTGCGCATCTATTGGTACATTAGAAATTATTGATTTTTCTCACTTTAGATACGATTTTTTGTCAAAAAAAATCTCAAATCCTAAAAAAAATCTTATGTTTTAAAACGACCGCAAAATACTCTAGAAGATGGGCAAATAATATCGGTGCCCATTTTTGACTTTCGAAATTTCTAATCTCGCCTATTATTTACGCGATAAATTAATTCTTATCTAAAAATCTACATGGAATAGTTTTTGCATCCTTAATTCCTTAGATAAAATAATATTATATACTAATTATTTCCTGTAATATCAAATTATCCCTCAAAATTGATCTTATTAGTTTCATAACGAGTTGAATATGACAGATAATATTCCGTCAATTAGCATTGCAAATCTTCATAAACCCGAAGAACAAGAGAAACTGAAAAGAGGTTTGACAGATGTTGGTTTTCTTTATTTGTCTGATCATGGAGGAACGATAAAAACATATTTATAAAAATGTCAGTTAATTTCAAAAAATAACTCAATATTTATTGCTTTTTGAATTTAATTAAAAAATATTAGTTTATCGAATCAAAAGTTCCACCTCGTGTCGTTGAAAGAGTACACAATTTTAGCCAAAACTATCTTTTTAATACAAGCACAGGATTCAAAAATAGATATTTTCAAATCTCAAGACTTACAAATGACTTTAAGAATAAAATAAATTTAAGATGGTTAATTGATAACTTATAATCAATTCACCACAATGAATGTATTTTTGAAAGAAATTAATGTCGTAAATTAAAAATCCTTTACATAGGCGATAGCATAAACTTGGCAGATTGGAGTCAATTTAACTCACGAAAGTAATTAGTTAGTTTATTTTTTTGTGCTTATTATCATCAGCTCAACCAGAAGAAATGTGTTCCAGCTCATTCAAATAATTTTTAACCTATTCGAGGAAAGATTTGAGGTCGAGTTTTTATCTTTGAAATCGTAAAAATTTGAAAAAAATCAGAGCACTATAAAAATTTCCGCATTTTTTGTCCAAATTATTTCTGTTTTTATTCAAATCTGTGGATAAAAACTAAAAAATAGCCACTTTCACTTTTTTCATAGATGCCTACATATTTTCTGACCGCAGTTTGAAAAATCATAAAATTTTTATTTTTCATTTTAATCGACTTTTTTAGAAATATTATGAAAATTTTCCGCAAATCAGGACCAAAATTTTTTTTAAGTGGTTTTTTTTAATTCTTCATAAAAATTAGGCAGAATCACTTATTTAATTTTCTGGTATCTATTAAATCTCCGTATGTCAACGTATGGGATGGTCGCGCGATTATCATTTATAAACTATTGATGAAATTTTTAACACTTGGTTGTACAACCGGTAAGTGCCATTAGGCACTCAATTTTGAAAAATTTGATGCTTGCAAAACAATTTTGATATAATTGTGGGTGTTAAGGCGACATTTCTTTCGATAGTCAGGACATGTTTTAATATAAAAACGCAATTGAAGGTCAATTTTTATCTCAAAAAAAGTTGGTTTTCTCTACTTTGGGCCATTTTTGACTATTTTTCATAGAAAAAACTTTGATATAACGGAAATTTTTAAATTTGCAGAATTTTTGAGCTACTTTTTAGCGAATAACACCCGAAAATGGCTAAAGTTTAGTAATATCGTCTTAAAAAAAATCACAGTCGGGTTTAGTTGCAAATGGATGTACCAATGAAAAGTGGTTATTTAATATTTTTCACCAGATACTCAGTTATGTTAAGTGAATAAAATATGAAGGTTTGGCAAAGAAAATAACACTTTTACTGAAGATAAAAATAAAAAAATAATTTTCACACATTTTTTTCTTTCATATTGCTCTGAAAAAATGTAACAATCTGCCGGACTTATGCTACCCCCTTAAATGTTTTTAAAATTAAAGAACATTATATTTATACTTCATGCAAAATGAAACAATTTTCTTTGTTATTTTGAATCATTCCTGTAGCTGCAAAGAAAGACAGCGCATAACGCGATGGAAAGATGGAAAATTAAGTTATGGTGATATCTACAATCAAACCGATAAAGCTGTGATAAAGTAAGAAAACTATTTAGAAATAGTTTGTAAAACATTTGAAACTTCTGTGTGGTTCCGAAAAAAAGTACCTCAGGGATATAAATAAATTAACTAACTCATTCTTTCAGGCGTTTTTTTTGTGCGGTAAGTCACCGCCATGGCGCGCCAGTAACCGTAACGTCACATTCTAAAATTATGTACTGACCAGTATAATTTAAGTATGACGAATCGTCATTGACGATTTGAATTAAAGAATTTCGAAAGTCAAAAATGGGTGCCGATTTTATTAACTCATTTTGTAGAGCTTTTTTCTGGTTATTTTTTCAAGGATTTTTTCGTTAACGAAATTTTTTCCAAAAAAATTGATTTCAAGGTCAAATTTTCATAACATTAGTTAGCTAGCTCTTAAGAGGGTGGTTGTTGCAGTTTTAGGCGCAAATTGAGTTTCCAATGGCCAATTGTAGCAAAAGTACAAATCGTCGGACCAAACATTACCTTTCTCTGGTATATTTGAACTAAAATCTTGCATCCTAAAAAAATTCAAAAAATTACGAATGGCTTGTCCAATCAGAAACGTGCTTACAAAACTGACGGAATTATTTTTCAAAATGTATCTCCTCCCTGGTTTTTAAGGTACAACATTGATTCACGACTTAAATAAACCGGACAGAAAGTGAGCAGACCGCTGAGGAGAGTTTTGGTAAAATTTCTTGGATTTGGCTTCAAAATCACCAAAAAACAGTATTTTGACCCTATTTTAGGGGTCTTAATCAAAATGTATCTCCTCCCTGGATTTTTAAGTCACACATTTGAAACCTATATGAATGTGCAGCTGAAGAGTCCGTGCATATTATCGAGTTAAGTTTTGTCTAAATTTCTGAGCATAAAAATAAAATTGGGAGAATTTGTTAAAGATGCAAATCAAACGCTAGCGTACTTTTTTTCTTCAAACGGAACTTGAAGCATTTTTCATTTGAAGTCTTGCTATTTAGAGCACAACGACCACCCGGTCAACCACAAAGATCGGTCAAAGGTGAAGGTCAATTTCAGGTCAATTCATTTGCAAATATCATCGAAATAATCCTAGGGCTTAACTTTCTGATAAATGTATGAGCAACTATTAGTCAATTATATACTGAAAAGTCGCTAGAGAGCAAAAACTGATCAAACTTCAAGGTAAATCTCAAATTCATCATGATGACTTGAAGACCATCAAAAGAATCCTTGAGGTCAACTTTTTAATGAACGTATTCGCAAGGTTGAGTTCATTATGTGCTGAAGGGTCGCTAGAGAGCAAAAACAGATAATTATTTTTATAAATGCTCTCTAGCGACCGTTCAGTATATCATTGATCCATAGTAACTAATACGTTCATAAAAAAGTGGACTCCAAGAAATATTTTGGAGGTATTTGAAAGTGGATTTGATTACCTTAAAGTTGACCATCAACTTTGACCGGTAATTGTTGACCGGGAATATCAAATAACACAAAAATTATTTACATCTGTAGTTGAAACCGATAACTTCTTCAAAACTATTCTAAGGCTTGAGTTATCCACTGAATTGTTTATAAAACATATTTCAGACTTAAAGAGAACTACACTGGTTACCTACAGATATATTGCCCCTCTTGATATTGCATCCTTTTTTGCCATATCTGAGAGGGGGCAATGTCTAGGTAACCACTGTATGTCAGATAGTCTATGTCACATAGACTATGTGTGAAAAACACGACTTCTATTTATTTTCCGATTTTCTATTGATATATAGCGCTCAATAACGTTTATTCAAGGTACAAAGGAAAAGTGGCACTGAATTTTGAGCTAGTTGATGAAATTTTTGATGATTACATCAAGGAAATGTCAAAGTTAGGGAAAACACTTGTTGATTGGATGGAGAAAATCTTCGGATTAGCTGGTGGAAGCTTGACCAAAGCCTATGGAAAAGGTAAAATACATGAGCAATAAAAGCTGTTATTAAATGCGCACATTCTTAACCAACAAATTTGGGTAATCCCACAAAAATCAGAATATTTTGTTTTTACATTGCCAAATTGAATTGTATCAGCAAAATTTGATAATAATTTTGTTTTGTTCGAATGAGTCGTTTTGAAAAGCTGAAGTTGAACAGGTTTGTACACCCTTATAGGGTGACCCTATGTTCACTATACAGCATGTCCTCAATTAGATCGCATATTCTCTTGTTGCGGTGATTGAGACTGCCACAAATGTAAGTGCTCTGTTTTCAGACCAATTTTGGGTCAAGGGAAGGTTAACCTTTTCTCTACCCCACCAAGACAATATATACTAAGGACAAAAAAGACGATTTGCCGATTTGGAGTCAAGAAAAGGTTCCCATAAAAATAGCAGAAATGAATTCTCCGTGAAAAACTAACCAAGAAAAATATGTTTTCAAACTAATATCTTCTTAATTGAGACTAATAAGGCTTCTTTTTATTTGTTACGGAATAAACACAAGTATTTAGTTAAAAGGCGCTGCCAACCGCATCTTTGATCAAGAGAGATTTAAATATAAAATTTTCGACAAGAACTTTGTTGCATTTATTGCCTAAATTTTTCCATACTCGAAATTTCTTTTTTGAAATATATTTAACCAGGTATTAGAACTTTTACAAAATCTGTTTTTTCGGTTTTACAAACAACGTTAACGTAGATTCGAAATTATTCGACAAAAACTTTGTTACAAAATTTGTTTCCTTTTTTTTCTAAAAATTTTGAATAATTTGCATATCACTTCCGCGAGTTATTAGCTGCTGGAGAGAAATTGAGAGTTTTCAAAATCGTTCTCATGAAAGGTCTTTCGAGTTTTATACTTATTCAAAAAAAAATAATATTAATACAATAATTATAAACAGCGTTCACGGAATAATAATCTTTTCCATTTAAAGTTGGAACATTTCAAACAAAAGTTATAGACCGTTTAAAGGAAGTGAGAAATACCCAGCAATTACAACAATTGGAACATCCAATCTCCTAAAGGATTTCCTTCTTCTAGCCAAAGTGGCTCTCAGAGCTTATCTGCTTTCGGAAACGACTCATCCGATCAAATACTTGAATAGCTTAAAATGACCCCACATATTAAAAAGAAAATGGTCCGAACTGGAAAATTTATCTTTTTTTAAGAAAAAACATTTGCTATTTACCATCAGTTTTTGAAAAAATTGAAAAATGGTTCATTTGAACAGGTCCAATTAGTTTTCGAAAGACGAAATGTAAACGGTTTTGACACCATATTAACTACTGACGATTAGAAATAAAGAATTTCAATAGTCAAAAATGAGTATCAATGTTTTTAAGCTATCTTGTAGAGAATTTTTCTGGTCATTTTAAGACCCAGGATTTTTTTCGTTTTGGAATTTTTTTCAAAAAAATGATTTTTAGGTCAAATGTTCAAGGTAAATCTCAAGTGCATCGTAGAGACTTGAAAGTACCTTTAAAAGAATCGGAAAGGTCGATTTTCTGATGAACGTATTAGCAACACTGAGTATGCACTGAAGTCGCTAGAGAGCAATTATTTGACCAGTTTTTGCTCTCTAGCGACTTCAGTTTTGATTGACCCTATGTTGCTAATACGTTCATTATAAATCGACATTTCGGATTCTTTTGAGGGTACTTGTAAGTCTTTTTTTGTGTTTAATTGCATTTATTTAATGACTTGTGTAGTTAGAAAGAATGGGAATGGATGTTTTTACTCAAATAATGAGGAGTAATTGTCTGACAGCCAGTTAAGGGTCAGATTCATTCATTCCCAATTTTACCTTTTCCGGTTTTAAGATGCGCTTAAGTCAAGGTAACCTTCATTCTATTAAAGAGTTCACCTGACTGAAACTATACCATCTCTAAGGTTTTGTTCATTAAATATTACTAATTATGATAACAATTGTTTGTAATAGATCATAACTGTAAATTTAATATACATTTTAAAAGAAATACTAAATTTCTCTCCTAATTTATGATTTTTATCAAAAAACTTTAAGAGTGACTTTTCCAATTTCTTTGAAAACACGGGGCAAAGTAAAACATAAATTTGAACTATAAAGAGCAGGATTTTAATAATCAACCCTATAAAGTTTAGTCATATGTCTACTATTTTAGACTTTATACGAGCAACTAGTAAGGTCGATTTAACAGAAATAAATTAATTAAATTAAAAATAAGTGTTTAGTTTTTTATAAAGAATTTCTAAACTAAAAATATTGAAATTTTCTTAAAAATATAATTTATTTCTATTAGTAAAAAAATAAAAAATGAATATTAAGTTTTTGTCTTTTGATATTCGCAGCCACACGATGAACTTGAGATTGACCTTGAACTTTAACGGTCATTGTGGTTGACCGGGTGGTCATTGTACTTTAACTCGAAAAACATGAAATTGTATAAGCTTTTTCTCCTGATTGCAGAAATAAAAGTGCGCTAGCTCCTAATGTGCAACTTTAACAGCTGGCTAAAGTTAGTCATGAACATTTGACCTAAAAATCATTTTTTGACAAAATTTCCAAAACGAAAAAAATCCTGGGTCTTGAATTGACCAGAAAAAAATTCTTTACTAGATAGCTTAAAAACATTGATACCCATTTTTGACTTTTGAAATTCCTTATTTCAAATCGTC